>CAXHWN010002453.1:0-19000 GCA_964020975.1 Hermodice carunculata | reverse complement strand
TAGCATGTAGTACAGTGCTCCCTCTTTATAACACCCCTCCATACAAGGCAGTTTCTGATATAACATGGTGTGTACCATGGCTCCCATTTCAATAGTTTTCCCATTACTTCTATGTTAAAAGTCCCTCTGTAATAAGGTGATTTTGCTATAACATGGTACACCCTGTGGACCCCAACACCAGCACTATAAAGAGGATGTGCTGTAGCACACGAAACAACCAAATTATCCAGTTATGCTGATAGCATGTTACTATTCACTGGTCCCCTCTTATAAGCCCTCTCCTCCCCCTCTCCTCCCTCTCTCCCCCTCACCCCTCTTGTAAGACATTTCTGGCACACATGAGGTACTGGGTAGCCTTATGGGTGGGGATTGCAGATTATGAGTGTATTATGATACATAGCACTGTGTTAAAAAAAGAAAAAAGAATGGTGATACAGGTTTTGGCCATGATATGCAACCTGTATGTTTATTTATTTATTTATGTTTGTGGTTATGGGGTGCATTTTTTCCAGTTTGCAGACATGCTTGATTTTGGAGAAGCAGACAAATTTCTTGGGAAATGTAGGTTTTTGACGGTATTGCATGAAGTTGGTTTGCCATGTTGATTCTATGTATGAATGACTATATTCTAACCTAAATAGGTGCCACATTTTGCAGCCACAAGCAGATCTAGCTATGTATGTTGAGATCTGCATGCATAATCTTGCCTATCTCCTCAAAATTCATGCACAGAAATTGATGTGACTTTATCTGTGAAATGATCAGACCTTGGAAGGTTTAGTGACCTGCCAGTTGTAATAGAAGAACACAGAGCTGCAGATAAAGTCTGCCGATGTGAACTAGATGTGAACTAGGTGACGGAGAGGGATGAAACATGGGTGTATCATCCGTGCCAATCAAGGCATTGTCCCATTCCCTGGGCCTTGGCGTGATACGGTCTCTCGATAAGATACATGCAGGGAAGTTCGCGGCCTTGTTTTCTGCCATTACCACAGGATAAACACATAGATATGGTTACAATATCTCCTTAATTAGCAAACATTTTCATGTTCTGGGTCTGTTTGAATCAGTGTTGCCTAATTACATCGGAGTGAGAATGCCAGCAGATAGTACAATTGAAAGTATGAAATATTATACATGTATGCACGATATGTGATTTTTGTCCTTGCACTCATTCAAATAGAGTAGATGGCCATGTTCTAGCATTCTTTTTTTCAATTTTTAAGCTGCTAATAATGTTATAAATTGCATTACAGCACACAACTTTAATTACAGGTATTTGAAAGATAATGTTCTACTGTAAAAAGTTTGATTATCTCATTTTCATGCATTTTTTAAAAGATTGTGACATATTCAGGGGTAACACATACATTTATGGGAATTGAAGCATAACAAGGAGCCTAGAATCCCATTGTGGACTCCTTGGGTTACTATAAATTGCTTTAACTCATTCCATACCAGTCCCTGATTTTTCCGTATATTTACCTTTATTTAAGACGACAATTCTATTTTTAAATTCTTCATGAAAGAGCTTTCATTCAAGTACCAACATGCCTGTAGTCTTAAGTCAGTGGTTCTGGCACTGCCTGGCAAGTCACCATAGTATGGAATGAGTTAATTTAGCAGTACACTGTATTCCTATTTTCACTTATCTCACTGACAGCACAAAACCATGGAAATAAAAACACAGTGAAATAGTATTGCAACATTGTTTGAAGATGCAGTGAAATGATAGAAAGGCAAAAGCCGTGAAAATTTAAATACATGAAAATAAAGCAGTTTACAGTATGCAGGTTAAAGAATGACGCCAAGTGACCTCTGGTGGCCATTACACTGAAGCTCCAGTCTGGTGACTGTGTCCAATTTATGTGGACAGGGTTTGTGTGGCCCCATTTTGTTGTCTTCACATGACAGTCAGTGCACTGCTCACCCTTGGAGTGCTACTTACAATGATTCTCACACTTATGTGATCAATTGTGCAGGGACAGATTTGGTCTATGAAAGTCTTTAGTCGCAATTGAAAGTAAGAGCAAAATTCATGGAAAGTTCTACCCTGGGTCTTAATTATTTTGTTTTAAAACAAAGTAGCCTTTTGCAAAATTTCTTTGCCAAATTGTAGAAACAATAGCATTTGATTAATTGGCTAATGGTACCAGCGATGCCTGACTGTGTTATAATGATTCTACCTTTAAATAGGCAAGGGCAAGAACAGAAGGTTGAAGAACTGCGTAAAAGAGGGCACTGCAGTTAGTGGAGGGCTAGGGTTGTTTATTCCCATCACTTTACATTGTAATTTGCAACTTAATAGCTTGAAAACTACTGCACATAGAGACACCAAATTTCAGACAGTAAATCTAGGTGCATAACTTAATACCTCACAAAAATCATATAACAACAGCTACATAAGTGACTAGTTTATTCAAAGTTGCTTTAACATTCAAACTAATGGGAGTACACAGCTCTAGCCGTCCAAATGTTTGTGTATTCAGTTGTGTATTGGGGCGAACACACACCTTAGAGCTAATTGTGACCTTTCCTATTGCTTATGCAGAGGCCTCTTATTCAGGTACTGTGTACCAGCAGGCCTGGTCTAAACTCTGCAGTTTTAGTGAAAGTACAGGTGTTCGGTCAACACCTTTCCTGGACTCTTTGTGCTGAGAGTGTAGAGAGGAAAGCTGTTGACTCAGTTCAGAAATTAACCCTTTTCACTTAAATCGCATAAAAACGCCTGGATGTAAATTTTCGCCTGACTCGCATTTTTACTCAAATTTCTTGTTATTAGGAAACATTTTTGCTGAGATTTGTGTGTAAGTCCATTCATGAAGGCATGCCCTGGGTTAATAGTTTTCTTTGGTGGGATCATACTCTGACCAGCAAAGGGTGAAGTATGCACAACTTCCTAGTTTTGACTGATGATCAGCAGAAGATGCATACAATATTCGTTCCAGTTGTAGCACATGCCCTGATAGAAGCACCCCCCCCCCAACTTTTTAATCTTGGGGTTTTATTAAAAATTCAATATTTTAAAAAATTAAGTGCTTCTGACGAAAGAAGAGGGTTCATTGTTGTTATTTTATGCTATACGGATTCTTTTATAAGCGTAATTGCTTGTGGCATTGTAAATTCAGACATATCAATATCACAAAACACTCTAAAAACCATGTCTGCTTCAGGAAATCTTTGCATTAGGACAGCATGCTACCATTGGAATGAGTACGGTACTTTTGCTGATATGTATGATGTATGTCGTCTATGATGTTGACAAACGATATGATCTCATTATATTGGGAAGTAAGCAAGTGTTATGTATAAACATGGGTTAGAATTTTGTTGTTACAGTTGCAGGTAAATCATATGACGAACAGAAGTATGTTGTTACATTGGCAGGCAAATCAGATGAACAGAATTATGTTACATTTGCAGGTAAATCAGATGATGAACAGTCTTTGTGTTGATACATTGGCAGGTAATTCAGAAGATGAACAGAATTATGTTGTTACATTGGCAGGTAAATCAGATGATTTATGGGTTTTTGTAGGTGAATCAGATGATGCACAGAAAGTTGTTGTTTGGCAGGTGAATCAGATGATAAACAGAATTATGGAATTGTTTTAGTTAGTAAATCATTTGATGAACAACTTGATGTTGGTGCATTATATCTCAGATGATAAAATAGAATTAAGTTGTTTTCTTGGCAAGAAAAATCAGACAATGAACAGAGTTTCATTGTTTTGGGGTTTTTTTGGATTGCAAATCAGATGATGAACAGAGTTCTGTTATTTTTCGTGGCAGGTAAATCAGAAGATGAATTGGAAGAGTTGGCGCGGGAGCACAATCTGCCATCAGACATCCTGCAACTGAGAGACACTGAGGATGAGCAAAGAGAGTACAGTGTCTTCAGCAACATGCCCCTGCCCCGGGGCAGCAGTATTGGACCCTTCAAGGGCAAGCTGCTCCCAGCTGTGCCTGACAAACAACAATGTAGTTGTGCAGTAGAGGTAGGTACAGTTATGGTATTTGCAGTGAAACCTGTCTTTGGAGACCACCCTTAGCAGTGACCAAAGTTTGGTCTCCTAAGACAGATATCCAGTGTATATATAATGAGTAGGATTTTCCAACTTTTGTAGGATTTTTTACTATATTGTAGTATTTGTGAGATTCTTTTGAATTAAAAATGCCAAAGTTTTAGGATTTTTGCTTATAAATGACAAAGCTGTGAAAATATCAGGAATCATTCACTTCAGATTCTTAAAATATTACATTTATATATTTTATGTTCGGAACGAGCGGGACTCAAACCTACAACCTTTGGCACCAGTCGCCTAGCTGAAATGGGAAATGCACATATCCACTCCCCCAAATCCCCATTCCGAAAAAGAATGGTTCAATGGAGGTAGTTATGTGCGAGTGCCATATCAACACAGTTAGAGAAATTCAGTCTCTGTCAGTGGTGGCCAATACTTTTTTCAACTCCTGTACCACCACATTTCAGTTTAATATCTTTAATCTCTTGGAAAGGTGAACAAAAATATTTCAGCTAGGTATACAGTAGCTTCATGTGTTAATGTTTTTTTTGTGCTCCCAGATGAGAGTGGGATTCTTGGTCATGCCTCATTTTAAACACTGGATATTATTGTTTCACATGAGGTTTCAATAACATGAAAAAGCTGAGAAAAGTATTCTTTTTTTGGGGGGGGGGGCGCTGCAAGTCCTGCAAGTCCAGGAGGCAGAAGCTCCCGAATTTTAGCATGTTTTATAGCCGTTCAGCACACTTTCCTGGTATTAAAAAGGCATCCTTTTAGGCAAATAATAATATAATTCCCCTTCAGCTTCATGCAAGATATACATGTATCTATCGATTATTCATGGACATACCATTGCTGAAGTTGTACATATTTGAAAAACAAAAGAAAAAAAATCTCTCACAAGAAAAAATAGGGAGAAACAGAATAAGCAGAGCACATATTCATGCAATTTAAAAGCTGCTGCTTCTTTCCTCCTCCTCCTCCTCCTCCTCCTCCTCCTCCTCCTCCTCCTCCTCCTCCTCCTCCTCCTCCTCCTCCTCCTCCTCCCCCTCCTCCTCCTCCTCCCCCTCCTCCCCCTCCTCCTCCCCCTCAGGAGGAGGCAGTGCTGATGCACCCTGGCCCCCCTGGAACCACCCCTGACCTGACTCCCACTATAGTAGATGGTTTGACAGTCACATTTTTATGAGTTTGTCCATGCAAATCCTGGCCCTCTGATTTATCGGAAAATTGTCTACAAAACAAATTATGCTACCTTCTTTAAATTTGGGGGGAATTGCATTGGTGTTCTATATACCCTTGGACAAGACAAAGTAAAAGATTGGCATTGGTATTTCAATTATTTCGTCAGTCCATCTTCCATTGCCATTTTGCCTCATAGGCTGGTCAACTCTTTCTTTGCCAAATTTGACAAAAGTTGACATCATCTGAATTGACAAATGCCACTGCAGTCATACTCTTTGTAAAGCAGCTGGAGTACCAGCCTGCCTACAGTAGTAGAGACCATGAGAATGGTGGGGTTAACATCTTTCTCTTGTGCCCAGTTCTGAGGAAGCTGTTGACTTGTTCAAAACTAGGCACTGCAAGAGTTAAAGTCACCAAAGTATAGAATATGTCACCAACATATAGTTTCCACACCCCTTTTCTCATCTTTGGTTAAAAATTGCTAAAAACTTCAAGACAAAGGTGTATTCCTAGGCCCCATGGACAGAAACTGACCTTGTCCAACTTTGTTATCAGTATTCAATATTACATTGTATCCTTTGATTACATGTGTATTTTAGCTACATTGTTGTCACAAGATGTTGTGGCTGTTGTTTGGTGTCACAAGATATTTTGGCTGTGTCTGGTGTCACAAGATGTGGCTGTGTTTGGTGTCACAAGATATTGTGGCTGTGTTTGGTGTCACAAGATATTGTGGCTGTGCTTGGTGTCCTGTCAAATAATCTATATTCTAATTTGATATTCATGATCTTCATTCAATGTAAAGCACCCATGTCCACAAATCTAACCAATCAATAGATATCTAACACTAGATTGGACCAATCAACAGATACCATACAGTATATGGGTCCAATCAATAGATATCTTGCAGAATGATGTATGGTCTGATAATTTTTTTGTTTAATTCTTTCACTGGCCCAGTGGAAGGTTTGTCTGAAACTGAGATTTGCATGTTTAATTTCCTTGGTTGAGTCATCAGCATCATTTGTGACTAAAGAGAGACATACCAAAACTTAAATCACGGTGTAAAACTGTCTTGTTAAAAAAAAAAGTTCTGAGAGTGACTGTTTTCTGTAGAGTGGTCCACTTTAACCCTTGCGCTTAGCAGCATTCTCCCCAGAGCCCTACAGCCCTACAAATTGTAGGGCTATGATCCTGAAAATAGGGCTGTGACCTAGGCTTCCCATTATAAGTTATAGGAGGATGGGGCTGTAATTCTTGAAATTGCTCAAATTTGGATAAATATGGAAACACCACTACACTGCTAGGACTATCTGGGGAAAACCCTGCCTTTGAACAAAGACAGAGTCAACAGCTTTCCTTGGCATGGGTTGGGCACTAAGCCCAACCCATGCCAAGGAAAGCTGTTGACCTGGAGCATGCCATCTGGATGGGTCTCATTTACAATTCTCAGTCATGTTATTTTTCATTACTGTTGAAATAAGCTGAAACCACTGAAGCAGACAACATTTGATCACTTGTAACACCCCCCAGCCCTCCACCCCCAGGAATGTACAGCCTTCTAGCCCTTTCAGACTCAAAACCACCAAAAGTGCCTGGATGTAAATTGTCACCTGCCTTAACATTTTACTTTTATTTCTTGTTTCTGCGAAACCTTTTTTTTTAGTTTAGATTTTAAGCCCATTTTAGATAGCATGCTCTGGGTCAATAGCTTTCCTCGGGATGGGTTGGGCGCAGTGTGCTGAGTCTGCACCAAGGAAAGCTGTTGACTCAGTTATAGTCTGACCAGGAAAGGGGTTAGCTACATTAAATGTCAACTTTTTAGTATGCTTTGTTAGAAATTCCCATTTAACTTTTGAAGATGCTTTTGCAGGGATGAAAGTCTTCAGTTTTTTTTTACCCTCAGCACATAAAGTGTCGTAGGGTATTGTCGTCCCCTGTGTCGTCTGTCCATCTGTCCTTCCGTTCGTCTTGTCAACGTTACTGCGGTGTCTCCAAAAATAATATCCACTGTAGGTGTACCAAATTTTTGTCACAAAAGGACCTTATAATGGACCAGGCTCCTTTTGAAAATCAGCTTCCTCTGATTATTTTTAAACTTTTTATGAAACTTTGCAGTATGGGGTCAACCCTGATGAAATACTGCGATATCTCAAAAAATATTGACCGCAACTTTACCAAATTTTTGTCAGAGATGTATCTTTTGATGGACCAGAACCCTATTTAAAAGCAGCTTCCTCTAATTATTTTCAATTTTTTTATGAAACTTTTAATATATTTATTTAAAAGCTGTCTATGTGGCATCAACCCTGACAACTTTACTGCGATATCTATAAAAATTCTACTCACAGCTTTACCAAATTTTTATCAGAGATGTATCTTATGAGGGATCAGAACTATATGTAAAACCAGCTTCCTCAGATTATTTTAAAACTTTTTATGAAACTTTTAATGTATTCATTTGAAGGCCATCTGAATGGCACCAACCCTGACAACGTAAACACCATATCTCAAGAAATACTGGCCACAGCTTCACCAAAATTTTTGTCCAAGATGCATCTTATGATGGACCAAAACCATATTTAAAACCAGCTTCCTCAGGTTATTTAAAAAGTTTTTATGAAACTTTAAAGTATTTATTTGGATGGCCTTCTGAGTGGTGCACAAGGGGACAACGTTACCTTAATATCTCAACAATGATCCAACACAGCTTCACCAAATTTTTTTCAGAAATGCATATTATAGTGGACCATATTTCTATTGAAAACCAGCTCTCTCTCAGTATTTTTAGAATGGTTATGAAAATTTTGAAATATGTATTTGATGGCTGTATGAGTGACACACAGTACAGTGGTCTCTGTCACCAGGACTTGCCCCCAAAACACATCCAGAAGTGCTCTTTCATTTCATAGACAACAGTATGTAAACTATTCTACTGTGAAGTTTCACCAAAAAAAAAAAAAAAAATGCAGAATTGAGGAAAAAAATATTGTGGGTGCCGAGGGTAATCTGTTCTCTGAACTCTATTTTTCAGGAATTCATTTTTTTTTCTCAAATATCAAGGAAAAAAGTAATGTCATTTTTGCCCAGAAAGCCTTAATCTGGAAAAAAAATAAAGGGTTGGGTATGGTTTCAGTTGTTACCCCTCAGCCCGTAAGGCTGGAGGGGCATTGTTGTCACCTACACATCCGTCGGGAACCAGAGTCTGTCAACAAACAGTAGGCATACCAATGGTAACAGATCCAGTCCCATATATTGCCAACCTATGTTTACATTATCATGAATCAAAATGGATGGAGGAATGGGCAAAAACAAACTTTACAGCTGCAAGAAGATCATATTCTCACACAAGAAGATTTATAGATGACCTGTGTGCTTTAAACAATGGAGATGAAATAAAGGGAAATTGGAAAAACATATATCCCAAAAAACTAATATTAAATTTGGAAAATGAAAGTGATACAAAAGCTACTTCCCTTGATCTGGATATAGAAATAAAGAACAACCAATATGTAACAAAAATATTTGACAAGAGAGACCAGTTCAAATTTGATATTATCTGCTACCCTGATCTGACAGGAAACATTCCAGAGAAACAAGCATATGGAGTTTGTATCGGACAAGTGATATATATTGCTAGAAACACCACACTTTTTAGCGATTTTGTCAATAGAGTCAGAACTTTGTTGCAAAAACTACAACACAAAGGTTATAAAAAACCACAATCACACAAAACTCTGTTGAAATGTTTCCAGAGATATGACCAAGTACCTAATAAATACAACACTAACTCAAGAACATTAGTCAAACTGTGTCAAGATGGAGCTTGAAATGACAAAGTGTAGTCCTCAAAGTGTTTAGAGTGGTAAACGGAAAAGTACCCCGGATAAAGTATACTTAACCCACCTAAAGAATTTTCTCTAGTCCATCTTAAGTCGGAAAATCATGATGATACTCACTTTTTGCAGGATTTCTTTCTCTTCAATCTTCATCCAGTATAGTGGAAGAGGTGGCTTCTAGCTAATACCTTAGTACACTTTACCTCATAACACCTCTAGTCAACTTAACGGTGATAAACATTGGATTACCATTTACCTGTTTATACTGGTGTCGGTATGGTGGAATAGTGTATGAAGCTTTAAAGTTTCAAAGGAGACGTCCATGACTTGTTAACGCCATATATCCAAAAATACTCACTTTACAGAAACCAAATTCTTATCAGAGGGTTGTTGAAGTGCTTCAGGTGCCAATTGAAAAGTAGGTCACCTGGTCTCATTTTTAGATCACAGTGCTACATTGCAAAAAACCAATATCTAAAAAAACATTGAATGTAGCTTTTTCGATTATTTATGACAGTTGGACCTAAGGATGCCCCAGATACCTATTGAAAAATAGGTCACTGGGTCAGGTGTTTAGGTCACAGTGCTGCTTTGAAGAAAAATGGCCATACCATGATATCTTCAAATATCAAATTACTCATTGTAGCTGTACCAATTATTTATGACAGTTAGTCCTCAGGATGCCTCAGACACCTATTAAAAAGTAGGTCACTGGGTCACATATTTAGGTCATAGTGCTGCATTGGAGAAAAATGGCCTTGTCCATGCCATATCCCCAGAAATACTCACTTTACAGAGACCAAACTTTTATCACAGGGTTATTGAGGTGCTCCAGGTGCCAATCAAAAAGTAGGTCACTAGATCACATTTAGGTCACAGTACTACATTGAAGAGAAAAACCCTGTTAACACAATATCTGAAAAAATATTGAATGTAGCTTCATCAATTATTTATGATAGTTGGTCCTAAATATGCCTCAGGTGCCTATTGAAAACCAGGCCACTGGGTCACATATTTAGGTCACATTACTGCATTGAAAAAAAATTGGCCTTCCCATGACATCTCTGCTCTTTGCATTTGCACCAAAGCTTTGTCATTAGGTTAAACAGAAGTAACCTAGCCTACTGGAGGGGTATTGTCGTCACCTACGCGTCCGTCCATCTGTCTGTCTCTCCGTCCTGGCTGAGGGGTTTTGCGGTTACTGATTGGCTTATAGTTTGTTTTTTTTTCTTTTAACAAAGTCACTTTGATCCCTGCTTTGGGTGCTTTGCACCCAACCTGCACCAAGAAAAGCTATTGACTCAGTCTACTCTGACCAGGAAAGGGCTTATGTGGACACTTGTCTGCTGCAGTAGGGCAGGCTTGCTAATCAGCTCCTCTCCCAGTGTTGTGTTTCAGTTGCCGTACTTGTGCTGTGTGAGAAATGAGTTACAAGAGCTGCCTGACTGGTTTAAACATGTAGTTTATCTTGAAAAAAGTGAATAGGAAACAGGCATGACCTATATAAATTCATCTCACTGCCTGATTGTGTATTTATGTAGTGTTAGGGTATTAACATAATGTCCAACCTGGCAAGGTGACTCCACCTTTGGGCCAGATGTCACAAAAACATGCAACCTTGACATAATAAACCTATATTCTCAATTGACAGCAAGTTTTGCAGAATCTCTGTGCACTAAAGATAGGAAGTCAAAGTTCAAAGTGTTGTATAAACACAAGTGTTCTGGGTTAAAATGTTGTTTTTGTAAAAAAAATTATATTCCTTGAAAAATGTTCAAGGTAAAATGGTCAGATTTGTGCTGTTATGATCTCAACACATGTATCTGAAAAAAATATCTCGGGGATTTATCATAACTACTTGTTTGTTTAAAACGGTGGTACAAAAATTGGAAAACTGTTGTTTTTTTGAAATTGATAAAGTTTGTGGGACTCTTTATTTTTTGGTTTGCATTTAAAAAGGAACTTAAATTCTTTAGAAAATCCCTGACATTTTTTACTCTATGGTATTTTCGAGTAAATGAGTTTTTTGTTGTTGTTTGTTTGTTTGTTTGTTTGTTTGTTTGCTTGTTTGTTTGTTGTTTTTTCAATTAAAATCAAAGAATTTGGTTTGGAGATATATCCATGTGGAACCAACATTTCAGACTAGTACTTTTTGTCAATAATCAAGGTTCAAAGGTTAACACACAGTCCATGTTAACATTGAAAGTATATTAATTTCTTCAGATTGCATGTGGGCTAGAACTGCTAAATTTGGACATATGATGGACAGCATACACGGCTACTAAAATGTCCTCAAATCTCAAATTTCAAAAAGTTTTATTTTTCAAGGTAAATAAAAGGACTTAGCTCACAGTGACATTTGGCGCTCAGTTTCAATACCTTGAAACATCTGAGCCAACTTGCATACCCCTATTGCACTTAAAATCTGTACACAAGTCCATCAGGTGGAACTTGCATAGTTGACATTTTACAACTTTATCATCAATTCTATCTAGTCTGAAATTTAAAATGTAAACGTGTCTGTCAGAATCAAGAAAAATATGGTTGGATTTGCATCAAGCCAAGCAGATGGTGCTGCGTGGTAGGCAAACTCAATGCATTGATAAAACACTATATCGCAAATTAATCCATGTATTAAAAAAAACTATCCACCCAAGAATCCACACAGCATGGTTGGTTTGTTCATTTTCCCGGTGGAAAGTTTAATTTTACCTAGTGATGCATAAATTCATAAACACGTGTCGGAAAATAGACTGATGAAGATTACAAGATAAGCAAGGGAAATATAATCTACAGAATTTGCCCCCATCTGTCACTGACAGTGGTAAACCTGAACTAACATGTTTGCTACAGCAACTTTGCAATATTAGATCAAAACTGGTGATAGAGCGCACGGTACCGGAATGTCATAAAAGGATAGCCCTGTTGAAGTTTAACGATTTTACATTCAGATACTGTTCCTGACACAGATGTAGCAAGAGTACCTTGGTGGCTTGACAATTTTGACATTAACTCTTTCATTCTCACAGTGGCCAAAAGTTCCTGGAGGTCAATGTAATCTACTTCAATATCAATTCTAATTTCTTGTTAAGAACAAATATTTTGAGTGAGACTAGCGCGTGAAACCCAGCAAAACACAATGTCTGAATTTAAACAGATTTCTGTGACACCATACTGATAATTTGTAGTGTGGAAAGTAGTTTTATTCTTAATTGGAAAGGGGCTGAATTGACAGCTTTCCTTGGCCCACTCTGAGGACTGAGTCATCAGCTTTCCTTGGCCCACTCTTGGGACTAAATCCATGGTTTTCCTTGGCCCACTCTGGGGACTGAATCAACACCTTTCCTTGTTCCACTCTGGGGACTGAGTCAACAGCTTTCCTTGGCCCACTCTGGGGACTGAGTCAACAGCTTTCCTAGGCCCACTCTGGGGACTGAATCCGCAGGTTTCCTTGGCCCACTCTGGGGACTGAATCAATAGCTTTCCTTGGCCTACTCTGGGGACTGAGTTAACAGCTCTGCTTGGTATCCACTGGGTGAATGATGAAAAAAGTTCATGCAAATACATAGTCATTAATTTTTTGAGGTTTTAAGAATGGATTTGCAGGGACTGATAGAGCCTTCAAAATTGTAGCTAAATCTGGAAATAAAACAATAATCACTGCAGAATTTGACCTAACTTTTATATAATTCATGTTAAAATAAATTAAATGAATAAGTAAATAAATAAATAAATAAATAAATAAATAAATAAATAAATAAATAAATAAATAAATAAATAAATAAATTAGCCATTTGCAAATTTATTTAGCCAAATGAGTGAAACATTAGCATATGGCTAATTGGCTGATGGTACCAGCAGTCCCTGGATTTGCAATTTGTAAGTGTGTGGGGGGGGGGGGCTTCTTGTAAAGCCATCCCAAATGTACTGAAAATGTGGTCATGGGAGGAATTATCTGGGGAGGGGGTGTTCCCTTCTAATCTCTCCCTGAGTGTTGCCCATGGCCTGCAATGCAAGTATTCCTTAATAACTGTCTGAGAGTGTGGCGTCACTTGAGGAGTTGAGAAGGGGAATGGTTTGGTGAAAATTATGTATTATTGAAAGATCAAAATTAAATCATATAATATGTGAAAAACTACAAAAATGTAGTAATATACAATAAAATAATTAGCAGATGACATCTGAGAGTATAGCGCATGTGCTTATTCTGGATATGTTCCTACTGTGGATAGGGTGGGCAACATCACTTATTATCACTTGCTAATGTATCTTAATATGTGATGAGTTGCTGGTCTGTGAATTGTGAAATGTGGTGCAACAAGGACCAGCTTTGTTCCTCAGCAGCTCAGTTACGAGGGTGAACGTATATTTGGGTTCCTTGTGCTAAGCAAAAACCACTTTTCAGGGAATGCACATATTTCATATTTTAGTAATTGCAGAGACCCTAGCTTTTTCAATTTTTCATCAAATGATTTCATGTTTACTTTTACAAAAAATGTTTTCCTTGCTGACCCACTCTGAACTTTACCTGTGAGGAGGGGTCAGTTGCTATATCAAGAATAGGAATATTGTTTTTACAAGCTTGTCACTAGAATTAATATGACATGTCTTGCACAGACTTCTTGAGTTCGTCAAGAAAGGACAACTTTGGTTAGGTTTTATCATGGAAGTACAGCTTAGAACTTGAAGTCTCTGATTTATAACAATAATTTTCCTGTCTATGGGTAGTGATGTATTGTGCTGCATTTTACAAACAGTATGGCTTAGGCTAACGAGAACTGGCACATCATGTATATAATTAATCTCTGACCACCAGTCAGAACAGGAACATGTCTGACAAAGGAAAAATTGCCACAGCAAGATGCAGGACAAAACCAAGGCAGTGTCATCCAAGTGATAGCATTGTACTTACAGAATACACAGTATCATCCAAGTGATAGCATTGTACTTAAAGAATACACAGTATCGTCCAAGTGATACTGAGACAGTATCAACTGAGTGATAGCATTTTACGTATAGCATACATGCTAAACAGGGCATCATCCAAGTGATAGCATTGTACTTACGGGATACATGCTACACTATCATAGATACCTTTTTCAAGACTGACAGGAGTCACCAGTGCAGACATCTGCACTTATAAGATAAAAATCAAACCATATACATCAGCACCTATATATATATATATATATGTTAGAATAAAAGTCTTTGAAGAATTCTGTGGCAGATGTGTAAATTTAGATGAGGATGATAACACATGTCTTGCAAAATTTGTGTTAATAAATTTTCCCACTGATTGGCAGATGTGTTTATCGGTTGAGTGTGATCAGGAAAATGCACTATTGGCACGAATATGTGTTTCCTTCAGCCACTGATAAGTGTCTCTACCTGAATATTTGGACAGCTTGTATGCCTCCACGTTCTTCAAACAAATTATGTGTTCCGTTCATCCCAATGTAGCTGATCAAGTATGTACCACTTGGTGGGACTGAATATTCAGTATAACACTGTATTTTTAACATGTCATTAAATTTCAAATTTTCAGGATCACATTAAAAATAAATAAATGCTCTGTGAAATAAAATGTCACATTGTAGCTCAGATATTGATCAGTTACAGTAAAATTGTCACACAATCAACTCACACAAAAAGAAAGTGTTAGAATGTGTATACATGTAACACTTTCTAGTTCAAAGTAGCAATTTTACCAGTTTATTTTCGCTGACTTAAAACTTAATTTCAAAATTTTTGGTGCAGAGGCTTATTATAGTACTGGACAACAACAATACAAAAACAACAGAAGGATGCAGTGGAAATAAATGCAACAGTGAAAAGCCCATGCAGTTTAATATTGCATGCAGCATCTAAAAAAAAGTGGGACATTGGCATGTAGAAAAATACAAATAACTTTTAAAAAATTGAACTCTCCACTTTCACCTTTGATTGTGCTCCTTAGAGATATGCAGAACCTGAGTTTCATCTCACACCTGTTGTTATGAGCAGGTGTCACACTAATTCTGCATTCACACTACTTTGATTTTATTTTCGGAATTAACATTCGCATGATTTTATTTCCGGAATTAACATTCGCATTTTTGCACATCTCAAATGTGCGTTCAGACTGTTGACCTGACTTCTGAAGTTAATAAGGATGGATCGTTCACACTGTAAGGTTCAACTTTCAGAATTCACTTACCGAATTGGCGGGCTTGCACATGTTCAATACTCGGCAACCATGCGCATTTTGCATTCACACATGCAACAGAACTTGCGCAAGTAGACACTACAAGTTAACAATCGCAAAAATACCACCTCCATTAGCTGGTTTTGCTTTTGGATGCGGCTTGTGCATTTTCATCAGATTGTGGAAGAATTTTAGCCGCTACTTTGGCAAGTCTTATAAATAAAATGTGGTCAATTATAGCAGTGTGAATGGGGCTTAACCCTTTCCCCCTTGAATTAAGACAGAGTCAACAGCTTTCCTTGGCATGGGTTGGGTACTAAGTGCCCAACCTATGCCAAGAAAAGCTGTTGACCTAGGGCATGTGATCTTGAAAAGTCTCATGTACATTTCTCAGTCAATTTTTTTTTTCATAACTGTTGAAATCACTGGAGCAGACAACATTTGACCACCAGCCGGTTTTGGCCGGTTTGAGGGGAAAAGGGTTAACTGTCATGGTGTACCTCATTCTTCTGTTGTTCATGTACATGACAATAAGGCAAGGACAAGAAAAAGGATGTCATTGTATTCATTGTCTGTTTGCTCCACCAAGATTTTTGTTGGTGAAGCATGCTCTGTGAGAGCAAATTTAAAACTCTTTGTCAAGGGTGGACATTAAGGTTTTTGACTGCTAGTCATTGCCCCCAGTTATGTGCATCTTATTTTCACACTTTGGGGCAACGACTGGGTTAACTTCCTATTGGGCTCAAAATTTTGGGTTGATGTTGCTGAAATTCTAGTTGCCCTGAGCAATAGACCTTGCTTAAATGCTGAGCTCAGATTGTCTCCTGGCTGCTAGATGGCATGCTTGAAAAGATAGACTGGTACCCTTCTTAACACAAGGCCACAAGTGGCAGCAGGCCAGGGAACCAAGCCAAGATGACTGACCTGCCAGATGTTAGTTTGAATCATTGTGTTTCAGTTAGGTCTGTTCAAAAGGTGGCACTGCAGTTGCTTTCATGTTACTTTTTGATCTGCTGCTACAGCGTATTTACATATCAGATATTAAAATAAGCTGCCAATGAAATGCCAGTGCATGTGCATGCACTATTCATGCTGATTTCTTGGGATTTTGTAACAAAAGTGACAACAAATATGTGTAACGCACAGAACACACTATATGTATTACAAATTTTAAAACTTTATATTCATCTGTTACCTTTTGCAAAGGTTCAATTCAACGCAAAAATTGTTGTTCATCTGATTTGTAAAGACAAGTTCTGCATTTATTTATATGGCCTAAAATACACAGATATTGCTCAGGATCACTTGACTGGACACAATGTTAGTGTTAGTACATGGCTGCTGTTTGCCACTAGATGGCATTATATCATGCTATAGGGAAATGAAGTACACATTCTTGGTTGAGAGACCACCCTCTGTCAAGACATAGCTTTGCAGAGTCTTACCTGCTTAGCGGACAAAGGGCTCTGGACTATTGGACAGGGACAGGCCACTGATAGCCAAATATGAAAACCCATCTAAGTCTGCTAAGCTGTGAGAGCCTTATACCCTATACTTTTCATGTAAATATACCTGTTGTGAGAGACCACTTGTCTTATAAGATCATGTTTTTGTAGCGTAAGGGGCATTCTTTCAAGACAGAGACCACTGTATTACTGGAAAAAAGACAAGAGAAACAGATGAAAAGAAAATGTTTGGATGGCTTGGAGTAGTGTTTAAAAATAATGAAGAAAAACTTGATTGAATAATATTTAACATATATAAAACATGGAATGTGGGTACATATATAAAACATGGAATGTTTTAAATACAGTGAAAGCTGTTTTGAGAGACTACCCATAGGGCAAGCCAAAAAGTGGTCACATAAGGCAGGTGGTCTCTCAATAGTGGTATAACATAGGAAAGATAGCAAAAGGGACATAGTAAACATGGTTTGAAAAGGCAGGTGGTCTTTCATCACAGTGGTCTCTCAAAACAGGTTTCACTGTGTACATCAAAAAAGTGGCAGTTCAAGTTACAGAGAGCTGGTATATATATATATATATATATATATATATATATATATATGGAAAACCATTTTATGTGAATTAACACAAAGTGCCAGGATACACAGGTCTGGGTACTGTTATTGATATATACGCTCATGATCGCTCCTACGTTTTGTCATCAAGCATGTTATCGGTCAGGATTGCGGGCAGTGGGAGAGACTTCTTGATAACAAACTGCATCTCAACCTGATAAAGTGCACAAATTTAGCACTCTGAAGTTCAGGAGAGATAGCGCTAGCTGACAAGAGATAGCATAGAAGCTGATGCTTATTTTTATGTCCCCCCACTGCAGAGATAGATTCTGGAATCCCACAGTTTCTGATCTGGACATGATTTGATATGACAGGCAGAATTCACATTTGGAAGTTACAAGTAGATCGTGTTCTTGTAAATATATACACAGTATTTATACATCTGATACCAAGCAGAAAGTTGAGATGATGCATGATTTACGAAATGTTGTCTTCATTATAGAAAGTAGGCCTGGCATTTTGACATTCATGTGTCATGTGTACATTACAAATATTATGTGTACATACAATCATGAGTAGAAGTATATGTGCATCTAGGTCTACTTTGGATAGCATACAGTAAGCCAGTGCACCACAGGGCGATGTCATCTTATCAGTATCTTGGACTCCAGTTTACAGATACATGTAACCAAAAATCAATAACAGTATGAAAATTGAGTGCTGTCAATATTTTGACATGTAAACCGTTTTGAGAGAAAATTGCCACCTCAGATATGTTGAATGTCTACTGTAGTGCTGAAAAATGCAAGACCTGTTGACCTTAAATCCATCACGGATGGTACGTTGTTTACACATCCTTGTAATTTCATTGGCCTCAATCTGTTAATCACAAAGTAAGATCATATTCTGTCAAAAATATAAATATTGATAAACAAATAGTTAACCCTTCTTCACCCAAAGTGAGGCTTACTCAACATTCAGGTGGTGATGGAAATCATTGGGCCAATAAAATTGATTTACTCGTGTAGCTTTGTTTCACAGTGATAATTCTGATGCTTTTTCAGATCCATTCATTTTTTTTTCCTGTCAAGACTTTAAGACAGAAAATGTAATAAAAGTACAAGCCATTCCAGGGAAAATCATGTGTGTCAATGAATCTTCCTTTCCTTAAATCCATCACAGATGGTACGTTGTTTACACATCCTTGTAATTTCATTGGCCTCAATCTGTTAATCACAAAGTAAGATAATATTCTGTCAAAAATACAAATATTAATAAACAAATAGTTAACCCTTCTTCACCCAAAGTGAGGCTTACTCAACATTCAGGTGGTGATGGAAATCATTGGGCCAATAAAATTGATTTACTCGTGTAGCTTAGTTTGACAGTGATAATTCTGATGCTTTTTCAAATCCATTCATTTTTTTTCCTGTCAAGACCTTAAAGACAGAAAATGTAATAAAAGTACAAGCCATTCCAGGGAAAATCATGTGTGTCAATGAATCTGCCTTTTCTTTTCTCTCAAATGTTTTTGTTTTTAATATCATGCAACATTGGTAGTTTTGCATGGGACTAGCAACTCATGCTATGTCACCACTTTTGCATTGCCTGGCAGATCATGCTATATCATGTTTTCATTACCTCACAAGTGCTATACAGTGGTCCCCTTCTTACAAGGTCACCCCAAATGCAGCCAAAAAGTGGCCCTATAAGAGGGGTGGCCTCTCTTGTGAGGGAGAGTATAATGGAA
>CAXHWN010002452.1:0-11000 GCA_964020975.1 Hermodice carunculata | reverse complement strand
GTGTCTTGGTTGCCAAGCCATTGGATCGATTCATCAAGTTCTACTGTACACAGCTCCTTTATTTGTTGGCCAATATTGGGTGGGAGGGTTCCAGGCGTCAGAAAATCTACACGTTTTGTTCGGGCAAATAGAGTGTTACCATGTCAGGCATCCGTGCAGCTTTATGGGTAAGGAAGGCGTGATTTCCGTGAGCTGTGTCGCGACCATATTTGACAGCACACATGCAGCTTCAGAGAAGAATCAGAACAGACCACAAATGAAAACGTGTTGAACCGAAATGGCCAAAATGCGGGGCGATGAAGGACACTGTTCTGCGAAAGTTTCCTGAACTGCAAAAAGAAGTGACTTTCTGATATCTACTCATCAAAGTAATTGCCATGAATTTCCGTGCACTGTCGCACAGGTATTCTTATTGAAATGAAGTAGGTTAATTTACAGTGGATGAAAAAGGCAAATTTGTACAAGAACCCGTCTATATTTGAGCATTCTACCAAGAAACATACATTGGTTTGAAATGGTGTAAACCTAATGAAAAAAAAACACTTTAGTAAATTATTATTTGATCAAAGTGACGTTCAGTTGTTTTTCAATCGGAATTCTCATGGTGAACGCCAGTTTAAACCGACCACAACTGGAGTCTGCAACAGGTGAAGACCTATGTCAGACTACGAAGCAGGCCAGAACGTGAAAGTGCTGAAAAAAAAAACAACAGATAAGTGAATTTATGTGAGAGCAGTTTGAGGAATCATATATCCATTCGGAATTTGTGAGGTCAGTCGGCCACCCAGACCGGCCAGTGCCAACAGTGCCCTTTTATAGCACTACAAAGACACTGGCTATCTGCAGACAAAGACGGGGTCCTACCATATTTTATATTTTTAAAGGATCACATTTTGACACGCCATATTTTATGTATTTTACATTCCATTTTTCATAATTTTAATCCCGCTGAGATATCAAAATACAACCAGATTGACTTCCTTTAGTTTTAGAGTCGTACGTAACTCTATAAAGTTGTCCCGCTGTGTGAGGTCAATGTGGCTGCTGTATCATAATGTTCATTGTTGCCCCATGTTTAACTAGGCCTATGTATGCCTCGAATGTGTTGCGCACTTTTCTGCGCGATTGTATTGTATGAGGATGTGACTCTGTCCATATGCCCTGCCCTTCACCTGTCGCAATAGAATATACAGTAAGGTTGTTAACGCAGCCCATTACATTTAATGAGTTTGGTCAGCAAGAATTGGAACCACGCACAACCTGTCATTTTGATATTTCAATATGCCTACTACCATTTAAACCGGCAAACATCCTGAAAAAGTATGGCCTAGTTTTTTAGTTGTGCTTGAAATATATGGTCTGTAGTATTTCCGTAATATATGTAGATCAATGGAACAAATTACAAATCGTTCAAAAGCGAGATAATTGTTGCATGATGTCACGAGGAAGGTAAGCGTTAATCACTTTTATCCTTTTATGTCTCCATCACATGCACAAATCCAAAGCTGAAACACACACACACACCAGGATATAAATCTTCTACATGTAATAACAATTTTGTCATTCTGCAGAGATTCCGGATATTCCTTTCAATTTACACAAATTCGCTGATTCCTTTCCAGTTGACCAGTTAAAGTTTTGGGACAGTAGGCTCAGGCGAGCGACAAAATGTGGTCCTGCAAACTGCGCACGACGTTTCTCTTTCTTCTTATAGGAATAATAATTAGAACTTGTACAAGCGCCGAAAACACAGATGCGTCTATGCCCAGGAACCCTAATACAACACAAGGTAAACATCCCCTATATTTTCTTTTTTCTTTAGTTGTGGCGATGGCATATTTCATGCGATGTGGTTAAACATAAAATGAAGCCCCTTTGCCATCGTCAAGTATACTGGATGTAATCTAAAACCAATCAGATATAGGCCTATTAGCAGACACATTAGTGCGCACAAAAAGTATTCATTTATGATATTTATTTAAACATTTTTGGTTGTACGAATACTTGTACACAAATTGACAATGCAAAATGTAGTGAATAGCATCTATATCATTTAGATGGCAGGCTGGTCGTTACAAATAGGGTAGCAGGAAAAGAAAGAGATGTGTAAGCAAGCAGCTTTTAAACCTCCAGCGACAAGAATACTTGACGATCGAGTAATGTGTGTGAATCTTAGAGGACGCCAGGATATTAAGAGAGCCTAACAAATGTAAAAAAAAAAATAAATAAATAAAAATAAATAAAAAAATAAATTAAAAAAGGAAAAGAATTCGAGAATTTGCTTGTATGTGAAATATATCCTCGTGCAGGGCATGGTGATGTCATTATATTCATTACAGTTATAATAAAATGGTCTATATCTATTTTGTGGCGGCACGAGGTTTAATAGATGTGCCACTGAAAAACCTTTGTGAATGCAGAGAGCCCCCAAGATACTACCGCAGGACCTGCTCACGATGTAATGGACATGCCAGAAGGTAAGGTTAATTTTACAAAGCACAATTCCCTCAATATGATTCCAAATGTAGTCATAATATCATTATATTTGTTCAGAGAGGGCACATGCGGACAGACTATTACCCGCTGTATTTGAAACAAAACAGTGTACCTCTTTTTTTTCAAAATTCTTTTATAGATGAATTGCACCATTTGAAAGTCATCGAAGATCTGTGCCTAAAGCATTATATTTCATGAGGAATTTACTCGTTTGTGGACAGCTATTATGATATGTCTCGGGTGAGCAAGTCTTGGCTTCGGGACAGGCTCTCGGCATTTCTGTTGTTCTGAACAAAAAGCACAAAGCCGGAAAATTGTACATTGCCCCACTGCCCCCATTTCACCTAACATACTCCATGGACACCAAACCATAGACACAATTAAAATTTCCAGTGAAATTGCCGATGCGGTTTATAATGTTCGGAAAATTGCTCATTCGATCTGGTTGGGATGAATCCTATCTGCACTGAATATTATTGACCTCACATTTGCGTGACTTTGTTCTAACTTTGAAAATATACTTCCAGTTTTTAAGTATACATTAATGATACGGGCCGAGGGACGCGTCATTCGTTGAAAGTGATGTTGCTAAGGCCGTCTGGCTGATACTCATTATTTTGGTGTGGTTGCGAGGTGGCTAACTAACTTAAAATCATTGTTTACGTTAATTGTTATAGTTATAACAAGATATAGTGGCCAATTGTGGTGCTGGTCACAGGGCTGGCAACAGGTTAAACATACATACAATAGTGTCTGTCCAGCTCC
This sequence comes from Hermodice carunculata, assembly GCA_964020975.1. Taxonomy (NCBI): domain Eukaryota; kingdom Metazoa; phylum Annelida; class Polychaeta; order Eunicida; family Amphinomidae; genus Hermodice; species Hermodice carunculata. The sequence continues at coordinate 7,739 of CAXHWN010002452.1, read as the reverse complement.
ATGGCCCAATTTTTTCTGCACCCAGATCATGGTATGTGCGTGTTCAGGTGACTACAGTTGTTCACACCTCTGGCAAAGTTCTGACATCCACTATGAAGCTTGGCTAGCTAGAACACTGACGCTCACAACACAGTGCTGCAGTTGGACAATCTTAGACTAGCTGCAACACGCTACCGACGTGCAAAATCACCCCCACAAAAAACACCCGTTAAAATAAAAAAAACAAAACAAAAAACAAAAAAACAACGGTCTTTCAAATCAACCGTGACCAAGTTGTAAGACAAAGTTAACAGAAAAGGTGACCAATGTGTGCCGCTATTTTGCAGTAAAGTCAACTCAAACACAGCTTTTTATTTCAACTTGTCTGGACGGTCAAATCGGGCGGGGGGGGGGGAGCATAGCTGATGCATATATAGCCACGGTGGGTGCGGTATCGGTATCTAGTATCGCAGGGTTTCAGGTGTCCATTCTCCAAGTTACCAGAGCAAAGAGTCGTCAACGTATTTATAAAAGATGACATACAATCTAAACTTTAATCTTGCCGCTCGGTTGTGTCTGAAGCAGTTATCATCGTTAGTTATAAATCCAAGTGCAACACGAAGGCATGCAAATACACACATCTTGAGCGCCCATTTAAACATGATGCAATGCATTGTGGGAAAGGAAAATCACAGTGAATCGTGGCCACGTGTTTTTAGCACGGTTCCAGGTGTCCATTCTCCGAGTTACCGGGGGAAACGGTCATTAAAGTACTTTTGAAACATGACTTACTATCTTAACTTTAATCTGCCCGCTTGCTTGTGTGTGAAGCAGTTATCATCGTTAGTTACAAATCAAAATGCGACAAGGCACGCTCGAGCGCCATTTTGGGCAATGCGCGATCAATGCATTGATTGCGGGACAGCCTCACAGAAGTACACTTGATTTGGATATCAAAGTGAATCGCGGCCACGGCACACACACACATAAATATATATATATATATATATATATATATATATATATATATATATATATATATATATATATATATATATATATATATATATCATTATATATATATATCATTATTGATGCTCTAAAATAATTACTAAACATGTACTTTTGGTATCATATATTATAACCCTCTTCCAACCCCCACCCGGCCAGATTGTTCCGATGCTCATTTACAAACCATTGGTATTGGGTGCAGAACTCACTGTTTTCACGATTGCAGTCAAGTCCATTGGATATTTTGAAGAGGTGACGTCCAAAATATATGTGTGATTAGTGTTAAGGGAAGGTTAATTTGTTGAATGAATGTAATGTACAACATATAAGCAAGCAGCTTTTAAATCTCCAGCCACAAGAATACTTGACGATCGAGTATTGTGTGTATCTGAGACGATACCAGGGTATTAAGAGAGCCTGGCGAATGTAAAAAAAAGGTAAATGATAAAATAAAATAACAAAAGGAAAAGAATTCGAGAATTTGCTTGTATGTGAAATATATCCCCATGCAGGGCATGGTGATGTCATTATACTCGTTTCAGTTATAATAAAAATGGCTTATATCTATTTTGTGGCAGCATAAGGTTTAATAGATGTTCTGCTTGAAAACCTTTGTGAATGCAGAAAGCCCCCAAGTTACTACCGCAGGACCTGCTCATGATGCGATGGACATGCCAGAAGGTAAGGTTAATTTTACAAAGCACAATTCCCTCAATATGATTCCAAATGTAGTCATAATATCATTATATTTGTTCAGAGAGGGCACATGCGGACAGACTATTACCCGCAGTATTTGAAACAAAACAGCGGGTCTCTTTTAAAAAAAAAAATCTTTTATAAATGAATTGCATCATTTGAAAGTCATCGAAGATCTGTGCCTAAAACATCATATTTCATGAGGAATTTACTCGTTTGTGGACAGCTATTATGATATGTCTCGGGTGAGCAAGTCTTGGCTTCGGGACAGGCTCTCGGCATTTCTGTTGTTTTGAACAAAAAAGCACAAAGCCGGAAAATTGTACATTGCCCCACTGCCCCCATTTCACCTAACATACTCCATGGGCACTAAAGGATAGAAACAATTGAAGTTTCCAGTGAAATTGCCGATGCGTGTTTAAAATATTCGGGGAATTACTCATTCTAGTTGTGATGAATCCTATCTGCACTGAATATTATTGACCTCACATTTGCGAGACATTGTTCTTACTTTGAAAATATACTTCCAGTTTTTGATATAAATTAATTACCCGGGCCGAGGGACGCGTCATTCGTTGAAAGTGATGCTGCTAAGGCCGTCTGGCCGACACTGATTATTTTGTGTGGTTGCGAGGAGACTAACCAACTTATAAACATTGTTTACATTAATTGTTATAGTTATAACAAGATATAGTGGCCAATTGTGGTGCTGGTCACAGGGCTGGCAACAGGTTAAACATACATACAAAATTGTCTGTCCGGCTCCATGGCCCAATTTTTTCTGCACCCAGATCATGGTGTGTGCGTGTTCAGGTGACTGCAGTAGTTCACACCTCTGGCAAAGTTCTGACATCCACTTTGAAGCTTGGCTAGCTAGAACACTGATACTCACAACACAGTGCTGCAGTTGGACAACCTTAGACTACCTGCAACACGCGACCGACGTGCAAGTTTACCCCCACAAACAACCACCCGTTAAAAAAACAAATACAAAACAAAAACAAAAAAATCCACAAAAAACGGGTCTTTCAAATCAACCGTAACAAAGGAGGAAGACAAAGTTAACAGAAAAGCTGGCCAACGTGTTCCGTTATTTTGTAAAGTAAAGTCAACACCTTGAGCGCCTATTTAAACCTGAGGCAATGCATTGTGGGAAAAGAAAATCACAGTGAATCGTGGCCACGTGTTTTCAGCACGGTTTCAGGTGTCCGTTCTCCGAGTTACCGGGGCAAACGGTTGTTAGAGTACTTTTGAAACATGACTTACTATTTTAACTTTAATCTGCCCGCTCGCTTGTGTGTGAAGCAGTTATCATCGTTAGTTACAAATCAAAATGCAACAAGGCACGCTCGAGCGCCATTTTGAACATTTCGCGTTTAACGCATGGATTGCGGGACAGTCTCACAGAAGTACACTTGATTTGGATATCAAAGTGAATCGAGGCGACAGCATATATATCATTATTGATGCTCTGAAATGATTGCAAAACAGATACTTTGGGTTTCATATATTATAACCCCTTCCCACCCCCACTCGGCAAGATCGTCCCAATTAATGCTCATTTACAAACCATGGCATTGGCATTGGGTGCGGAACTCACTATTCTGACAATGGTAGTCAAGTCCATTGGATATTTTGAAGAGGGAGTGTCCAAAATATATGTGTGATTAGTGTTAAGGATGGTTAATTTGTCGAATGAATGTAATGTACAATATATAGTGGGACCTTTCCAGAGGGAGCATTACCTGAAAATGTAATTACAACGCCAAACAGTGATCAGTTCTTGGCCCCAGAAATAGTATTGTGTATCAGACATAGAAGTCGCCCTGAGGCAATCAAATATGGGATAGCAATAGGCTAGGTGCCAAGCAACCCACTGCGTCAAAGACGAAGCTCAATGGAGAAGGTTGCCCCGATAGTGGATATAGGTCCGAAAGTACTGGCGAGTTTTTATATAAGTGGTAATGAATCATTGTAATGACAAGAGATTAACACTGCCGATGGCACATACTAAAATGCGGATGCGGAGCGCGGAGCCCATACTATAATGCGAATCCTTGATGCGGAGCCTCGATATTTTCATTATGACTTTTTATGTTTCCGATCTATGTTCTTTAGTTTATTTGTTTTTATTTTTCTTGGTAAAATCTATTGATAGTCCAAATTTCGGGTCTCAGAAACGTTTACTAGACGACAAATCTGAAGATCCGCTGATGAGTATGCGTGCGCGAGCCATTGCGCCGATCTAAGCATGCGGGCTGCGATCGGTCGGCCAGGGAGTGGCAGGGCGAAGCGATCATTACCGATATGCAGGCTTCCAAATCTCATATACATCGAAGAAACTTTGTCTGTACTAAAACACTGGGCATTAATCTGTTTATTTTAAAATGACGACTGCTTAGATTAGCTTACGCAGAGACAGCCTCTTGGACGCAAAGGCTGGGACAGGCACTTCTCCCACAGCATGCCTGCCGGTGGGTCTAATCACCGAAGAACACCAGACGACGCCGCCGGACACCTCCGTACACCGAAAGACGCGTAATTTTGTGTTAGCAATTGTGATCTGGGGTCATGCAAACGCGCTTCGTTTTCTTGTATTATATGGTAACAGAAAGTGTTAAGTAAAGCTTACATTTTTTGTGCACTATTGCATCCATTTTCTCCAAGTATTTATGTTTAAGTAACGTAAAGGAAACTATAAAATACATTTACAGGTGTAAATATACCCAATTTTTACCCGATTATAATACATTCATGGCAATTGTTAAACTTCAAAAACATAGAACAGGGAATTGCAGAGAAAAGAAAGTACATGTATCCACACATAATAAAACAATGGAGTAATTTACCTATTAGTAATTTCTTATTAGTCTTCCTAAGACTGATATACTTTATTTTACTTGATTAAATAAGTATAGCCACCAACTAGATGTATGGCACATGTGCGGATCATCAAAGATTAATGAAAAAAATTGGGGGTAACTAATGTATAAAGGGCATCTTTGAGTTTAGGGAAAGAATGGAATTACTATATAATGTGGCTTCATCAAAATTATATAATTGGAGACGGAAGAGCCTCCGATAAGCTTCAGATCTATTGTCAATTAAAAAAAAAAGAAGCTTCACATTTTCCAATTATTTAACTCATAATATTCCTGCCAAGATAAATTTCATCCTTGCATGAAGTGCCTCAACATTGAGACAGGCAGATATAAGTATAATAAAACATCAGCAGAAGAAAGATTTTATAACCTTTTGGAAATGGGTATCAATTTATGCTCATTTGTCCATATTATCATAATTGTTGTGTCAACATGCTTTGAATTTTGTCCAACCATGACTCACTTTTTTGTAGTCTTTAGACAGCCACATTTCTTTCTATCTCGTGACTTGTAATCATGACAACTATTTGGTTACATATGCGGTGATGAATAACATAAACCAGGCCTTCACTTTGGGATTGAAATGTAATGTACCGGTATGTGAGTTTAAGCTGCCAGTTCACTTCTTCTTCTTCTTCTTCTTCTTCTTCTTCTTCTTCTTCTTCTTCTTCTTCTTCTTCTTCTTCTTCTTCTTCTTCTTCTTCTTCTTCTTCTTCTTCTTCTTCTTCTTCTTCTTCTTCTTCTTCTTCTTCTTCTTCTTCTTCTTCTTCTTCTTCTTCTTCTTCTTCTTCTTCTTCTTCTTCTTCTTCTTCTTCTTCTTCCTCCTATATCAGTGTGTTGGTTGACAGTATCTATGGGTTTGAATTTACCATTTTGCTGGTTGCACCTGTGATCATTATAACCTGGACCTATTACTCTCTATAAATATCTCATGTAGTAGTAGGCTTATCTGCTATATTTGACTATCCCTTCTGCCTATTTAACACCTAAGTTAACATAGGTGAAATAAGACTTTTAAACATGTTGTCAACTTTAAAACCCTTCTGCCTATCTGAAAAGGGGGCACCATATCCAACAATTTTCATTTATAGGTATCAATGATGGGTCATGTGATACAACCAAGCCAAAATACAAGTGTCATTACCGCCATGTTAACTCAAGGCCATCATTTTTGATAAATTTAAGTCTGTTTGAAAAACTTAAACAATATATTTCACAAAGAATACCTTGGCAACAGACATGCGCCAAAATATTGTGTGACCTTCCTCTCCTCCGAATCAATGTCAAACATTTGTCAAATTGCTACCAATTTTTATGCTTTTCACGTCGCGCTACCGAAATACAGGCAGGCAAAAAAAAAAATACAAGGAAAATGCATGGGTGAAAAAAATCAATCTGAGGCTTGAATGAATAAATTGTGCATTCTGAGACCAAAATCTCGGTTACCTTTAAATAAGATCACCATCCCTCTGGGATTGTAACGCATAAAAAGACAAAAGTACATATGAAAAGTTGAGCAATATAAAATAAGCGATATGCATGCGTTGTATTACCGCAAAAAGATAAATAAATAAATAAATAAATAAATAAATAAATAAATAAATAAATAAATAAATAAATACATACATACATACATAAATACATACATACATACATACATACATACATACATACATACATACATACATATAGATTACGGATACACCAGTTCAATTTAATCATGCGACTGTAAGTATATGAAAGAAAGGACGTTCAATTTGCCAATAATAAGATTACTACTTATATGTATATTAACGTACAATGTGTTCCAGTTGTTTGGAACAATTTTTTTCGATGGAATGTGGTTTGAGTGCAAGTTCAATGGAATTTCTACGCCCTGGGGCTCATGTCTTGCAAGATTGGAATATGAAAGTCGAATTTCCTGGATTAATATCACTAAATTAAATGTGAAAAAAAGTGGTTTTTAAAGGCGTGATGGAATTCATATCCCAGTGAAAGCATAATTGGAACTATGTATAACCTAGTTAATCCGGTTGAAGCTAATTGTTACAATTTTTAAATTCTTTCAACTTTGCGTAAGCACTTTATATTCGAATTATTTTAGTCAGGGCTGTCGACTAAGTCACTGTATGACCATGGAAGAATAAACTTTATTCATCCATGGTATGACCGGATTAGGGTTAACCAAGATAAACATCTTTTTAAAATAACCAAGCATCTTAACTCTTTTTGTCTGCCCACAGATTATGCGCCAATGGTAACGACAGCGTTACCAAGTTTGTCTTTTGTAGCAGGCAACTTTTTGTCGTTGCTTTTTCAGCCAGTTATAAAGAAACAGAAGCTCAAAATTGACACCGATTTGACGCTCTGAATCGCAATTTTCCCATGAGTCGAACGGTTCCATAAAGAACTGCTGTTTGACAAAAACTTTACTTCTTTCAAGTGGCTATCGCATAAGAATTTTAAGATTTTAAGAATGTTTAAGATTGTGGGCGATATGATCTTCGCTGTCTGTCCGTAGCAGGTTGCGAATTATGCTGTCGCCAACAACTGTACAACTTTGCAGCATGATGATGCTTGGTCAGGGGCTGTATCTCAAATGCCTTATATGATGGCACAGACTACGCCTTTTACTGAAGACTGATTAAGCTGGTTGTGTACGAATGTCTCCAGAGGCCTAGGCCAACAAACACCTTTTTCATGCGTGTCCGCAGAAATAAAAGATGTCATATGGCCATATGCTGAGGGGCAAGGAGATTAAGACAAGCAGTTCGGCTACACGTGAAAACAACTGTGATATTTTGCTTAAAATGGCATTTTTTCACCCACGTCTAGACCTACCACAGTTTTTCTTTTGATTGAAACAATCTCCAGCTCGATACATCAAAATAGATTTTGACAGTTTCAAAAGCTGTTTTATCGAAATGTTTGCATCGTGATCTGCATTGTGCTCACAATTAAACAAGTGCCGTTGATAATTCCAGTGTATTATAAACCCAAGATACGCAAACAACTTGGAAAAGATGGGATTTATCAAAGAGGCGTTGCTCAAAAATAAGTCAAGTTTTTTAGCTTACCAGAAAATATTATGGCATCTCACGAAAAATGGCTCAACGACTGAAATCTTGCTTCTGAATTGTTTGTACATATATGTGTCCGTTAAGCCTGATC
>CAXHWN010002451.1:0-42500 GCA_964020975.1 Hermodice carunculata | reverse complement strand
TGAATATGAAACGACAATTAATGCTGAACGAAATAAGGAAAACAACGTACACGACGCGCTCACGTAACAAAAATCAAGCACACATGAAACGAAAACGAAACGATCGAGACAAGTTGAATGGAAAACAAAACGAGAACACTAGCGTTCTTGTGTACGTTCTCTATTTTACATGTAACTTCGTTTTGTAGTGAAGTCTATCTTTTTCCTTTTTCTTCTATATTTTTTTCCGTGGTTTAGCGGAGGATGAATAAGACTACTTATTGGACTACATGTATATATATTATTATTAGGCCTAACACCTATACATGACGGGGAAACCATTCTGTAAAAGATCATTGGTTCCATGAATATGTGGCCTGATTTTAATTTTGAAAGCCAGCAATTTGCAAACTTTGCCGAGGCTCAGTGTTCAGCTCTAAAAAATTATTCTAAAAAACCACGAAATTTAAAATTGACATCATACATCATGATGAATTTGTCAAACGTGTTTATATTTCTTAAAAATAGTTCCAAATATAATAGTCGTCGATTGTGCATGTTGGAATGAAGAAGAAAAAAAACAGCTGGGTGTATTTAAATTGGCGTTTAACGTCACACATATGGAAGGAACATTACACTTGGAGTTTGCTTTTCCAAATTCTTCACTGAATGACTGAAATGCCATTCAGTTCACTATTGACTAGCATTGTTATCTAGGCCCTATTGTAATCAAATAACTGTTTGACCTTTGATTACAAATAATCAGGGTTTTAATCTGTTACTAGATGCCTAGCAGGCCAAAGTAATCCACCTGATGTTCTCTGTCCAAATCGCAATGAAATACAATGCAGGTCTAAAATATTCGAACCCTAACTATCAAAAGCAACATTGGCACGAAAGTTGTGTTTTTTACAGTTAGGCCCATTCAATGTCCCTCTTTCATAATGCCCTGCTCGATGTCATAAAAAAATTATATGCCCAAAGTGTGAGTAGTAGAATGATCAAGTCTATACAAAAATTGTTCTTTCTTCAGGCATTATCATAATGTAATCAGTGTGATAACACTCAAATATAAGCGGATACTCACATTAAAAATTAAATATCGCCAATATATCAATATATTTATGGAATCCATGATTTAGAATTACCAGAATGTACATGTAGAGGATGAAACAAGAAAGTTTACACACGCACAACAATGTTAAACATGTCAAAAAACGTAGATATACAGGTAAAAATATTCATAAAAGAAAACAAAAACAAAAACAAACAAGCAAACAAAATGGGAAAAAAAACAATAACACACACACACACACACACAAACAAACAAAAAAAAACACACAAAAAACAAAAACAAAAACAACAACAAGTTTTCTTGTGATCAAAGCAACAAACCATTTCCATCGCTACATCTACTGGCAGAAGATTGCTGTCTAATTTGACCATATGGCATTACTGGGTGTTCAACATGAATGGGCTTAGGCCAATATAAGCTGCGCGACATGCCGCTGCATGGTGTAGTGCGGGCAGCCTGATCATAACTGACGTGGACCAGGAATCTCGGATTGGAAGTTCGTATGGCGCCACGCCATCGTTTTTTTTTTTTTTTTTTTCAGAAAATTATCATGTAGTTGGCCACACAAAGTTGAAAAAGAATCTCATTTTATTTGAATTACTGTTGCAGATTACAAACCACTGGTATAATGTTTGTATGATCAAACATGTATATGCTGTTCACACAATCAACATTGGGAGAAATTACTTCTGCCTTTATTAGCATACAAAAAGCTTCATAGTGTGTTGGATATTATTTCTTATATGAAACTTTTTTTTAAATGATACAGAGACTACTGAAACTAATGAAAATGTGCCTAGACAAGAGAATCACAACTGCCAGTTCCTGTCAAGGCCATTGTTGACAGATCAGACACAGTACAAAAAAAATATTGCAGGTACTTGGATTTTCCACTCAGTGCCAACCTTGAAAACAGTGGTCAACAAAGTTTCATGAAATATGCCCTCTGAAGTATTCCATTGTCAGGTGAATCTAGTAAATGCCAGCACTCTTGAGAGTGGTATGAACAAGTTTGAATCTTGAATCACTATGATGGTTCAGATCAGTGCACCAGACGTGAATAGCATACTTGCCAATGTTTACCAAATTATGAAGTAGGCTACAAGTTTTGGTACATGACTACCACCAACCGCAATAAAAAGCGTACAAGTCTTTTAAAATAATAAATAATAATAAAAGTTCCCACAGCAGTCACACATTATTATATCTACTGAAAACTGTCACAATTACTGCTTCTTTAAAATGTCACTGAGACTTAGTTTGTGCATGTTGGCATACAATGCATCACGATGTAAAGCTGTCAGGGTCCTAATGACGTATGATTAAATCGATAACTTGATCAGGCAAACATGTATGCTTGTATTTCATTGTAATTAAACCACGCTAGTATCAATATAGAGGCAAATTATAAGTTACTTAAATCTTGAAACTCGTCAGAATACACTATATGAAGCATAATTTATTTACAAAAAGAACTCCCTAGCTTGGCCCGCCCTCTCCAAAACCCTCTCCCCTTGCCTTCACGCCCCCCCCCCCCCCCCAGCTTCAGTCCTTGCGCTCCCTTGCGTACGCCTCCTCATTTGGGAACCTGGAATGTTGGCAAGTGTGGTCATAACGCTAAAGGAACTAATATATGTAGTAAGGCTACGTCAGTCTTTAGTTTTATGCATGTAAGTATTATCATGCATATTGTCATCGAAAAAAAAGGAAATATATAGATATGCATATATGACACTCTCACCGTGCCGTGTAGGCCTGTCAAGCCGGTAAAGTAAAAAAGCGGAAATAATTGATAACTGCGGTCGGTATAAACACCAAAATACATTGAACTATACCAAAATTTATATCTTAGATCGGCGAATCGCATTCAGATAAACAGAAATGTTCAGGTTAAACATCTCTACCTTACAACTTCTGTGCAATAAGATGAATCAGGAACCTTTATACATGTTAATAACCACAAAGTAGCAAGATGAATATTTGACTCTTCATATATACTATACTCATACATTGATCACAGAACAGCTCTAATATTTCACCAGGCCTACTTTAGAATGACCTACACGAGACTTGGTTTCTGTCAGAGGTGCTGTAGAATTGTGCCCATTTGCTGACAGCATTAATTGTCCCTAGGCCTGTAGCAAATACACTCCTGTCGGTCCCACACATTATTTGCTTTTTGGTAAAAAATGGGTTCCAGTAGGCTATATAGAATAGAATAGAATAGAATAGAATAACAAGTACACAAGTATATCATATGATTTGTAAAAACAATACTTAAATAATAACAGTGATAATAGACAGCTTATATGATTAAGACTTTTGCTGTTACATAGTGCATACCCACAAAAAACAATCAACTGAGCCGTGCCGATTATGTCATTCACTCATACCGGCCTCCATTGAACCGTTCTTTTTTCAGAAATGAGGATTTGGTACAATTGGTATGTGTTTTTTGGCTTTGTTAAAAATTCGGCATACAAATGCGCAATGCAAAATCACCTGTTATGTTGACCACCCTCGGCTGGTCTTGCATAAGAAACACTACTGTAGATGTTATAATATATATGCATGCATACATACATGTATAAATAAATAAATAAATAAATACATACATACATACATACATACATACATACATACATACATACATACATACAGGTTGGCCCATATGTTCCTAGACACAGGAAAACTTAAACACTTTGTTACACAATCATGATTGTTTATTTCATGTCTGGTACATTATTTTATTAGACCCTTCTCTTACATTATTGCAACAAATGTTCAAAACTGTCCCCTTTTCCCTTAATGCACACCTGTAGACGTCGTCTCCAACCACTGATGCACTTCCTGATGGTCTCTTTTGGAAATACAGTCCATTATTTCAAAACAGGTGCTTACAAAGCAGCTATTGAACTATGTAGTTTAGAATTACTTTGTGATCTAACATTCCCCATACAAAATGGTCAAAGGGATTCAAATCCGGGCTGCTGGCAGGCCACTCATCTTTGGAGGTGAACCATGGAGTGTGCTGTCTAAGCCAGGCTTGGGCTGCCTTAGATTTGTCAGAGGAGGCGCTGTCTTGTTGAATCCAACGCCCATCGGGGAACATTTGATTTGCACCCTCTAATAACACAGGTTCCAGAATTTTAATATTAACCATTTTTTTCACAAATTCCATGAATGTTTTGCCTGCTGAGGACACACCTGCCTAAACCAATAATTTCTCAGGAAGCCCAGTCTTGCACCTCTTTGGGACCCCATAAGTAATATCTTGATGGGTTGTTTACACCATACCCACGCTTATTTTGTTTGTTCACTTTTTCTTCAACACTGATCATCTTTTCAACCGAAAGGATGACTCTGTACACATCATCATCAGTGAGCCGACTCGGCAGTGCTTTGCATTTTTCCACTTTTTTTTCTTATTACCTGCTGTCAAAATATGACCTGAAGCCCGTTTGAAAGCAGTCATTTTAGGTCTTTTTTTAAGGCTCTTTGGATTGTGGAAAGGCTAACCTTCAATTTCTTGGCAAACTTTCCTTGAGAACAAGCAGGATTCCCCTTTATTCTGTCCCTTACGTTTTTAAGAGTGGTTTGGTCCTTTTTGTCTGCAGTAGAACCAGTCTTCTTATAATGTTTGATAGTGGCATACACCCATGACCGCAAAATTGGGCCTTGAATAATTTGGCTATCTTTGCAAGAGTAAAGCCTTGCCTCCACAAATTCAGGACTGCTGCCCCATCTTCCTCAGATTTCGCCATGGAAGAAATACCACGCCTAGCTCAGGCGCCCCTTACTAGTACCAAATGAACAATGGGGAGTGGTAGACCATGTGACACTATTCGGGTGTTACCTGTATGAACGGGGGGGGGGCACACTTTGGCAATGTTTTGGAACATATGGGTCGCCCGGTACATGTATACATACATACATACATACATACATACATACATATATACATACGTGGCTTGGGTGGTTTATGGGCAGCTATACACTGCCCCCCCCCCCCAAAAAAAAAATATATAAAATAGAATATGTCCTACAGCCAGTTTCAGGGTCATGCCCATAGTCTGCGCGTCAATCATAATCCTGAAACCGGACGGTGAGCAGTATATACCAAGCATAGCTCACCACAGTTTCTGGGCATTTATAGCTTCCCATAATATCTGGACATATTTTCTAATGCGTACGTTTCTGAAACCCCCTAGGGAGTGCATTGGCTTTAGGAGTGCACATGGTTATGTTTATTGATATGCAAATATGAATGGGTAAATGAGTTGCAGAAAAACTTCTATCTATCTGTCTACGTACAAATATATATATATATATATATATATATATATATATATATATATATATATATATATATATATATATATTATTTAACCTAAGTGGGCCTACATTGGTCAGAGATAGACAAATGTCGTAGATAATACATGTGCCGGCTGATTGTTTGTTAAAAATGTAGAATCGTGGTCAAAAAAAAGCTGCTTCGGAGTGAACATTAAGCCGCATGTGATTGTTGTTCTACTGTCTAACAGAGCACAAAGAAACCCAGAAAAATGCATAGTCTTGGTTGAACAATAGGGATTTAAGGTTGCAGGTTCCCAGTTAAGGTCAATTAAGAGTCCGCTACCCGCGCAATGCCGCCCCATGACATGCCGCGCCATGCAATACCCAACAGCGAACTTGGTTCTAAGCCATATGAAAACCCTAGACGGTCGTTTGGCCTGCTAATGCAGTTTCTGGAGCAGGGAGACCTAGAATCAGTTCTTTAGGCTTAGGTTGGCGATGTCACAATAATGCTTATGACAGAGTTGAAGGCCTGCAGACATATGAACAAGATCATGAAGATGATATGGAGGAAATGTGGACAAGCATGAAACCCACTATTGTACAGAAGTCATGATCAATGAGGGAACTCCGAGCAAAGCCAAGGTAGCGTGTGATGTGCATATCAACTCCAACCAAAAATAGAGATCTAAGTTAGGTTCCAGACATTGACCCGGTACAGCTAATGTCCAAGGTAGAAGGAGAGAAGCCAAAGTAACACCAAGGTGACCTTATCTCATCTAAGCGTGGTGAGACGAAGAGCAGGTATCTCAACAATGGAATCTTTTGTGAAAAGTTTACAAGCATTAAAAGGACCGTAAAACGTATTGAGCAGTGATTCTTTTTTATCACCCAGAGCCGATTTATTTCATCATTACCACGTTAAATAGGCTGGATGTCATTACCATATAGGCCTATCAAGGCTTGGTTGTGGTAAAGCTTTTACGGATTAGCTTGACGTCGAGGAGATTTGGTCGGAAAAAATGATTTATTTAAAGAAATCTGGCCGAATTAAACATTATCATGTACCTTCCAAAGAATATTTAAACATATTTAAATAAACTGGGTCGTGTGAAAGTACATCGAAATAACTACTTGGGGGTGGGGATGGAAGTTGAGTGGGATATCTAAAAAAGAAAAAAAATCAGGGGATTGGTTATCAAAAGAGTTTGGAAATATATTCGTGTGCTATCCAAAGCCGCACCTGTGGTCCCCAGGATAACTGAAAACTTTGAAAGAATGCTCCAACTCAAGCCAGCTATATCCAAGCAACCAATAGTATCACATGGGGATGACAAGAAAATATTGACTGCACATTTGAGAAGAGTGAAACTCTTTATGACCAGATCTTCCAATGTCCATTCAAATGTAGGAAAGTATTTTAGGCTGCGCAGACAGACAGACATATGATTTGAGGGCATACATTTCTGGTAACAGTAGGCGAGCTTTAAAGTTAAGTTTCGTGTATATTGCAGACGATGATGATGAGGATGGTTGTGAATTAATGTGGCCCGTATATACATCTATACCTTTCCTCAACTCATACAAAGAGATAATTCACGGAAACATACCAAATGATGCGTATGTTATGCGCAAAATCAAATAACAACACTTTTACTGTAATTTAAGGAAGATAGTATTCTTCTGAATTTGTTTGTCCCCGCCCACTCCCCCCCCCCCGCCCAATTCGGCATGCCACACAAGCCAAACAGGTTGGTGATTGCCACAGGCAATTCCCAACCTGTTTGCTCCGGAGATTAAAAGGAGGTTTCCCGAAAACTCTCAAGGTTTGTTTATTAGTTTGACCAAATGATGATGACTTGAGAAATGTTTAAGTGCCAAAATGATGTGTTTAACCAGTTGTCATATTCATGGAAACGAATTCATTTATTTGTCCAATCAAATTGAAATGATTGCTCAGCGGTCATGGCTAAAAACAGAGTTCTATTAAAACCATTGTTTGTGCAAGTGTATATATAGTAACTATAAAAAGACAAAAGGTTATTTAGAAAATTCACACCTGAGTGATAAACTGGCATATTAGAGATATTGTAACCTTTACAGTATGGTCCACTTCAGCCTGTGTATATTGCATTTTTGTCTGCAGAGCGATACTATTCCGTCTGGACCTGAAGCAGTGCTACCGCGTAGCGATAACACTGCCAGGGTCCGGACGGGATCTACGCTGAGCACCTTGTGTTGGGAAAGTTAGATTATTTAAATACTTAGGTGATATATACTTCCATGCTACAAAGGAGTGTCATTCCTAGATTTTTAGAACGCGGCATCATCTAACCTATTATCAAAAGATGTACATTAAATCCAAATGACCGGCATATTTATCAAATAAGATGCGCTTCTTTTGTTAACACTTCCAACAAACCGACACAGGTTTTGCACAAACTTTGGGCCAATGTATTTCTTGAGCTAAAGGTGAGCTAGTTAAATTTGTGGGCCACTCCCCCCCTCCCCCGCCTACACACACATACACACACACACACACACACACACACACACACACATATATATATATATATATATATATATATATATATATATATATATATATAGTGAGCAAAAACATAGAGGGACTTGGCATCTGTTCACTTTTACGACAGTAACGCTTTGATAATAACCACATATTTTGCATTTAAGTACTTCAAGAGGCACGCAAAGGTCTGATGAAATGTCTAGGCCACTGACCTATATTTGTGGTCATTTATTTAGTAAGTAGTTAAAAATTCAGCATTTAGATCAGTGATGGCATGTGAGGTATTGGGGACGCATGCCACAAATCGCGTGTGATTGGAGCTTTCTATTTATTTTTATATTCGGATGGCATGTTGATGCAGTTCAACAAAAATCCCCTTAGCTACATAAACATTTAGAATGTCAACCACGGTTAGACAGTTGCTAACAGCATATAATTCTTCGAGTGAGCAAGCAAACTCCAGCATGTGTCAGGTTTTCCTCATTCTGGAATAAGTGGACAGTGGAACGCATAAAGTATTTGGTCAAAGCAAAATGTGTTATGTCTGTTATATATTGTCTGTAAGATTATGATTTTAAAGTTACCACAATTAAATCATGTACATGTATATATAAAGGACATATACATCATAGCGCAATACATATATATATATATATATATATATATATATATATATATATATATATATATATATATATATATATATTTGGTATGCGATACCTCCTTAAACGTGATATGAGTATTTTGTCTTTAATTGTTATAGGTATATGTTATATATATATATATATATATATATATATATATATATATATATATATGTGTGTGTGTGTGTGTGTGTGTGCGTGTGTGCAATACTCCCTTAGCATGTTGCTTTATAATATATAAGTGATATGATATAACACGGATTTGGATAACTGTCTGGAAATGAATGACATACACTCAAGTTATAATACATGATGATTTATTTCGTATGTGATACTTCCTATGTAAAAGGAGTATTTTATCGTTATATTCTAACACTTATTTTATCTTTGTTATCTCGATTGATCATAGTGGTGCCACCTTTAGTTCTGTGGATATTTTGAGTAAACATGTGTTGAAATTTAAAGAAAGTCATTATTTCATCAAAGACGGAAACTACTCATACTAAATTTATTGGACATATGTACCTTGGCTAAAAGCAGTACATAACACAACATTGATTAGCTTAACGTACTTTTTCAAGGTCACCGGTGCTTTTAAATTGGCAGAGGTGACTAGCTAATGGTGGGCCTTGTACATTTATTTGCCATTATAATATGTTTTGTTTTTCAGAGTCACCATGCAGGCAACACATAAACAAACAAGCAAACGGCTTGTACACGAAACAGCATTGCCTGCAGTCCCGATATGTCAGCACAGCATTTTGCCCATTGTCCTCTTGTTGTTGTTGTTTTGTTGGTGTTGTTGTTGTTGTTGATGTTTTGTTATTTATTTTCCTTTTCTTCATCTGTGATACTCTCTAAACATGCTTTATAATATTCAAGTGATATGATATATGGCATAGCAAGGATTTGCATTGGATAACATTTAAGTGTCCCCAAAGGTTAACAGTTAGTTGAAGTGCATGTAAATATAATATAATACAAGACTTTTTAAGCATTCTAAATATGCTATATGATATGCGAATAACATGATACATGACATACCATCGATTTGGATTGGATAACAATTTAGTATCCTTAAAAGTTAACCGTTGATTGAAGTGCATGTTAATATGTTATAAAACAAAATAATTGACAAGCATTGTGGTCTTTTATAATCCTAGCTCCAAGGGGATCATTCAACATTTTCATTTTTCAAGAGAGTTCACCGATTATTCTTTTTGAATGACATTTCCTTCCCCCTAAAAGAGTACTTCCAACACAGAGATTGTAATTCTCAGAGGAGGAGACAAACGCAAGTACCAAGGTGTGTCAGCTTGGATTTTAACATAAAAACAATTCGTTTGTGCAGTATTTTTTTATTTGTAAATTTCTTTTGGACTACCAGACAGTATTTTGTATTGACATGCAAATCATGTTTGCTTGACCACAAGCTGGCCCTTCACGCTGGGTGGAGGCATGTCAAAATATTTGAAATTGATGCTGTTTACGTAGTAATTTCTTTTAATATTTTATTATTTTATAGCATTATAAAAAATGTACATATCATCTGTGACATTCTATTAGGTAAAGCAAACTGTATATCATGAAGGTGAATGATAACATGGCTTCATGTTTACGCTGCTTGAAGCCATATTGTGAATCATGTATGTGGACATTCAATGTAAGTATTCCATTAGACTATTCTACCAATACAAATATTTCATCAGCTAACTGTACACATACAGTCTGTCCCTCTTTTTGCAGGTTTCGATACGGAAGTGGCCATGATCAAGACGTCTCATATTTTGTCACTGAGACAGGCAATAAGATATATTATCCAAGTAAAAGTGTTTTATGAACTGGATGCTGTTTTCAGATTGAAAATGAATATGTACTGAAAGATACATAATACACTGAACATTGTTAATTTTAGAGAGACCACATTCAACAAGGTATTTATATCCATTTTGATTGTTGTTATGAAATTACACATATATCTGTTGCAATAAAAAAATTCTAAATTTTGAAAATACGATTGTATACGTATTGAGAGAGATACATTTTGCTACTTTTTGAGGGACCACAGAGCAGGCTAAATAAGATATTTCTAGTAATTTTCAAATTTTGACAAGTACAGAAATAAAAAGTTCATATCAATATGCAACAGCTGGTGTCTACGCTTCTCACTTACAAGAAAAAACTTTTGGAGGAAAACTATAAACATCAAATCTTGGTTCCTGAAGATTGTCAAATGGTTTCATCCAGTAAGCTCAAAAAGCCATAGAAGCTGGGTCATAAGATGACATCACTCCTTTTTTAGATAAAGAGCTTTTTTGTTTATATATATATATATATATATATATATATATATATATATATATATATATATATATATATATATATATATATATATATATATATATATATGTATAGAAATGTGTGTATATATATGTATGTATATATATATATATATATATATATATATATATATATATATATATATATATATAATCTTACAAAATCTACTTTCCACTACCGCTCATTTGATTACTTTGATATTACATAAGTACACTCCAAGGGACCCCTAGTTCTTAATTTGTTCACCAGCTGGTGCTCCAATTTTCCCCATTTTTTCATGATTGTTTGCGTGTTTTCGGTACTTGCGACTGCTTCTCCAGAACCGTTTGTCAGATTGAGTTCAACATTTGTGGATTTGTTCCTGGGGAAAGGATCGAGCAAAGATGTTCACTAGGTAAAACTGCTGTGGGTTTATCATTTTCATTTTTTTTTTTTTTTTTTTTTTCAATTCGGGTACTTATCGGTAAATGCAACATTTCTATTGCTTGCTATACAAATAAATGGGCATTCTAAGGCGTTCTAATGGTCATTCCCATTTTGGACTTCTCTGAAGAAACTGTCGGTCAGATTTACTTCAAACATAGTGGCAATGTACCTTGGTTCGGGCTCCACCAAGTTTGTTCCAATTGTCACGCTCCAGTGAATTTTGGATTTTTTACGATTTTTTTTTTTTTTCAAAAATCTTGAAACAAAAGTTTGAATAGGACAGTTTAACATGGAAATTTCATGGTATAGTTATAACTGAAATAATTTTGGCCAGATTTGAGCCAAACTTGGTAGGAATGTACCCATTATAAGTGTCTACATATTATTGGACAAATACTCATGCTCCAGTGATGTTTGAACCTTGAGCTCATTCCCAAGGCCACAAGACAACTGACACGAAATTTACTGTTCACTTGATAACTCCTTGGTGAGTTCGGACCATCATGTTGCTCTATGAAGGTCATGCTTAGACGGCATATGATTGACCTTGACCTCAGTTTCTTGGCTCACAGTGCATCATACATGAATTTTACTCCTTAACTTGAGAACTACTTGAACTTGGGACCTTGATGTTGCACATGCCAGTGTTCTTCTATACAGGTTATAGTCACTCAGTACAATGGTGACCTTGATCCTATCCCAAGTTCACAGAGCTGCGTGACGAATTAGTCAGCTGAGAATGGGCTATTCACACAGCCCTCTTTTTATGATTTCGTACAAATTTTTATACCCCAGACACATATCCATGTCAATACTTTAATGTCAATTGTTAAAATGTCAGGTAAATATATATGTTAGTATTTTTTGACGGGACTGAACTTGTATCCACAACTTGTTCTAGGTTTTTATTGGATCTCTTTCAGCTTTCAGAAAACGGCGAAAAATTAATAACACCTATACATTTCTCACATCATTCAATGATAACTGCAGCTCTACCACAGCAGACAAGTAAAACGTCCCACTTGCATGTATCAAAGCTGTTCCATATTGTCAAATTGTCAAGAACAAGGAGATTGTGTCAG
The DNA here is from genome assembly GCA_964020975.1 of Hermodice carunculata. Lineage (NCBI taxonomy): Eukaryota > Metazoa > Annelida > Polychaeta > Eunicida > Amphinomidae > Hermodice > Hermodice carunculata. The sequence continues at coordinate 30,128 of CAXHWN010002451.1, read as the reverse complement.
TGTCAAAGATAAAATCCAGGAGCAATAGAGTTTCCATCCCCTACCCCCACCCCATTGATGTCATGCTTTTATGCAGTCCCAGGCATTTAATTTGTCACTCTTACTTTTAATTTACGCCCGTAGTTTAGGGCTCCTTCCACCACCACCCAAAATGTCTAAAAACATCTTTCATACTGCCATGATTTCTAATTCGGATCCATTAACATGTTTATCATATATGCTACATTGTTACATTGAACATGTTAAGTAGACTGCTAGGCACAGAACCTGGCATTCATGTACATGCTAAGTAAGTAAAAAAGGATTTTACTGAGGAAATTTACTGAGGAAAAAAAGGTATTTTACTGAGAAAAACGGTCATTTCTGACCCACAAGTCATCATACATAAATCAGGTTATTTTCGTTATTGGTTTATATGCGCTCCTGTTTCTAGACCAAGCCAAATGCCTTTACGATACACTGTTCAGGGAGTCTCTTATATGAGTGATCTCGGGCGCGAAGGTATATTATCGTGTCATCGTAAGATGACATTTCACTCTTTTCTTTTCTTTCTTTCCTACAAATAAATATATTTTCTTTTCCTTGCTTTTTTTAGTTTGTTTGTTTGTTTTTGTTTTTTGTTTTTCGTTTTGTTTTTGTCTTGTCTTTTTTTGTCTTCCAAGAAAATTCAAATAACTCCGGTTTCTTGGTTCCCAGTACTATTAAACTGCATCCTATCTCATAATTTTCTAGAAAACATTTATATTTAAGGTACTGGCTTAATATCGTGTAGCTGTAACCATAGAACTGCTAAGTAATGCCCGCGTCAGTTAGGAGCTAAGTTCCAATTGATATCAAGCTGATATAAGCACAGTCGAAAGTTCCCCAGAACACATTGTCCACTGTAAATAATCTCCATGAATTTTTACATGCGTTCAATTAGATGATAATTTCTTTATATTGATGCTTTTGATACCAACTTTACTTTAATTGCTGAATTGTGTGCACATCGGTAATAAAATAATAAAGCAAACGAAGATATAAAATTATTCACTGGCGGCCAATCAAACGATGGAAAAGTTCAAGTCCGACGTAGGGGTAACTTACGTTCAACGAAGAGTGGCTCGTTTGGAATTGTGAGGCTTTGCGAGGAATAAAGTGGCCAAAGTGGGCTAAAATACGTCTGGCAACTTAATTATTAGGCAAGGATCGACATGGTAGAATCTTTTGGTATAAAGATTATATGCGTCGGGACAGCAGAAGGTGTTTAAAACAGGAAAACAGTGTGGGGGTACCGAGTTTTGCTTGTTCCCTTGTAACGCTTAACAGTATTGTCGGTGAACAGTGATTCAGCGGTCAGTATAAATGGGTTCTTATCCACCAGAATATGATCACAACGATTTTGGGGTTGCCCCTGTGGACTTGAGGGGTAGCTCGATGTGGCCGGGTTTGACCGACGTAAGGGGGGCGGCGGGGGGGGGGGGTATCACTATCTGAGAGTCAGAGGTGTCTACATCAACCTTATCAATGGGAGAGAAAAAAAACAGAGTTATTTGCCAGCTGTCAGCAGATAGTCAATCTTAATCGAGCCGCGCTCTCTCACCAGACGATACAGCAAACAAATAGGTCCCCGCAACGCATACCGCGCTATCTCTTGGCAGGCCAGGTTTTATATACACGACACGCAACATGAATCTGGTTAAATGGGGATGTGCTGTTCGCGTCGTCTGCCTGTGTTTAATCTAATTCAAATACACTGATAGTATAAAGATTTTGATTATGGCGTTTTTAGTGGTCATGCGAGAAGGCAAGAGTCGTGGATAATTTTGTATCAGATTGATCAACATCATTTCTGCATGATTCTACGATTGGTTACAAACCTGACAAAATTTATGGCCAAAGACAGTAAACGATTTGTAGATTCTATCAAATGTTATCGTCATTTGTCTGAGGGGCAATGTATATAAATTTTATGTTCAAAAATTATAACATGACTAAATTTGAAAAAAAAAAATATATACGTTTGCCTGCATAATAGATACCATTTTAATTCGTGAAATTTAATCATGCAAAACCTTAAGAAAACAGTAAATATTCTAAAAAGCAACCATGAAACTGATTACCTTTGCAGAATATAGTGCAAGGGATGAGTGATAGTGAAAGTGACACAATGTTTCCTAAAGTAGTGGGCATGGTTATCGTTACCCCCCTTTTATCATTCACCTTGCAGTGTGAATGATGGAACTATTGGAATAAAACTTTAACTTCAAGCTAGAGAGGATAGAAATATTTGTGGTCCACTTAAAGTGCGGGGAAATAAAGGTCTAGTACCCCGAAAACCATTCCTCATTTATTTATTTATTTATTTATTTATTTATTTATTCACTTACTTACTTACTTACTTACTTACTTACTTACTTACTTACTTACTTGCTTGCTTATTTATTTATTTTCATTTTGCTGGCGATTTCCCATTATGCCAAACGGTGAACCTTTCGGAAATGGGAATTTGGTCCGGTTGGTAGGCGCATTCCATATTGTGGGCTACGTTATTGGTGCCAAAAGTCGATGGCTCGAGACCCAGCCGTTGCGTGATTTCAAAATATGTGGGCCCTATAGCCATATCAAATTAAATAATCTATCCCTGCACGGATGGACCATGAAAATCCTCACGTGGCTTTATCCTAAAACTCCCAAGTTGTCCATCTAAATCAACACAACGGCAACCGACGTGCGGCTTTTTAAGGATGACATATATGGCTACTTATGCGTATGTATTCATATACTTGGGAGATGGAGAATTACAGTGTACATCAGTCAATCATGGAATACCCAACGAACCAGGTAATATTTCTGTGACAACCCTACCCCCCCCCCCCGACCGTTTTTGAAATATCACGTGTATTACGTGTAGATCATGTGATTGGGCACGGTGATGTCACAAATGATGTCCAATTAAATAGTACATAATAAACATGACCTATATTCATAAATTCCAAACCCAATAATGACAGCAAAGATATCAATTATGATCACAGAGTAGCCAAATATGTAATGAAATAAATATATCAACACATCAAACAGTGGGACGGTAACCAGCATTACTAAGCTTACCCTTAAAGGCATATTTTCCAATAACTAATGCAGCTTTTTGCGATTATTTCGAGAACCACAATCTATGTTTTACTGCTTTGGTGCTAACTCACTGTGTTCAGGTCATGATACCCTATTTTGAAAGTGGTACTGAAGAGAGAAAAAAAAATACATCATATATCAACATCATAAGAAATATCCCCAGTGTTGATTTTTGTAATCGTACTGGTCCTGCCTTCGGTGATCGAAGGCTTACATATATATATATATATATATATATATATATATATATATATATATATATATATATATATATATATATATATATATTAAAGAAATGCTTCGTGTTTTTAAGTCGTCATATTGCCCCCTACCGCGAGTGATTGGTGGCAGTTATCCTTATCAATTTAATACTCCACAGAGCAACATTATTGAACACCCAAAGAAAGTACTTTTCCTTGGGCCAACGCTCAAATGTGCACCATTACATTCTATTGCCGATGTCTGGAAGCTCCATTTTACCTTACATATTCTTTATTAAACAAAAAATAAATTGTATCTGCCCCGACACAGTATAAATATCAACTTGTCACGAGACACAAAGTAAATATTTGGGGCACACTTTTTCCTGCAAGATAAGAATAATAAATATTTGCTAACAATTTCCTTTCTGCAAGATAAGGATACAAAGTGTAAAGGTAATTTTTTTTTAGGATACAAAGTGTAAATGTATATTTTTTCTCTGTAGATTACAATCGATCCTAGCGATATATGGTATAAGACTCAGTCAACATTTTCCTGCAACTTTAGACTCTACTAAAGTCAAGCGGCCAGAACTTAGGAGGGCATTGAGGACTACCGCCTCAAACATTTTCCTAATTATATTTCCTGTAAAAAATCAATGTCAGAATTTTTATACATTGAATAGAAGGGCATATTGGTGTTTGTAAAATAAATTTTATTATTGTGACGTACAGGTGAGTGTTTTGTGACAACATAAATGAAGAAACATTCCTTTTAGACATCAACACAATCTGCTGTGGTCGGCCCTTTTGATGTGATAAGTGGCAAGTTTCTGTATGCCTCGCAAGATTTCTCAGAAAAAATATCTCACCGGAAATTTAACACCTGGGCCACTTTAATGTCACCTTCGTTGTGTGTCTCGCCTGTTCATTTTTATCTGATTGTAAATGTTTATAATTTTCAGATTCAAGACATGTTTATCTAATCAATAGACCTTAATTCATAAAGCATTAGATATCTTGCGACCATTCTTGCATTTGTCACCCATTAATTCTGACATAATATAACTTATATGCGTACTTTAATTTTCGATTTTCACAAGCCAATAATATATGAGACATAGCATGAAACATAGCTTTCGTGTATTATTGGAAGGTTAATACCGTGTGAACATTTCATCAAAACAGTACCGAAACACGTGGCGACCCTTCGCAATGAGCACACTACAACTTCATCCTTTTTAATAGGTGGAAACTAGAAACGAACACATGTGGGTACGTTGACATCCACCGATAATAGCAGACAAATACAAATGCGGCAAAAGAAGGGTGGCTTACAGTGTGAAAATCTTGGGATTATAACCAGCACTGACGCCGAAATCTCCCTTGAGCAGAAAACCCTTGTCTAGATCTTTACATATACATATTACACAATTTGCAAATATGCACTATTTAGCTTGCAAAAATTTTTGTCACCCAGATCAGCTTGGTTCTTTGGTGGATTCACTGAAGAAAAATCTACAAAATTTATCCATGTTGACGTTAACACGCAAAACAGTCAGACTGCCCTAAACGATTATATTTCTGTTTAGCGTATTGTACAAGAAAGTGCAACATGTATGCCGTGTCACACCCACACACACACAAGAAGACGTTTTGCATATGCTGTAATTTATTAATTATATTTAAACGAACACATCTTCTCATATTGTGGTTTTGATTTTATTTGAACAATGTGCCTGTATAAATAAGCTGGGACACTTTATGCACAAATAATACACGGAAACAAGAGGACCGTATAGTGCTGGGTTCAGGTGTCCTTCGGATGCAAAGACTGAAATGGTTGTGTGCCTTGCTGCATAATTTCAAATTCATCTTTCTTCATAAGATCGTCGTCTCGGCTTGCGATATCAAAGTTTTAAATCGCATGCATCTGAGGGTTGACCGATACCAATATATAAGCCATCAAATTACTTTTAACATTTCAGAATCTAATGAGATCAAACTCAAATCACCAAACGACACTTGCCTATTAGCGCTTAATAGTGACCATGGAGCTAGGATTCACCATCGCCGCATATACTAAGGTTGCTAACATTTTAAAGGTGCCCTACCTGATAATTTTTTGCTTGATAATTTGATCAAAAATCATGAGATGCCGAAAGCGCCATGTTGTGAACAGACGTAGAAGATTCGGAGTCCAGACAGATGCAAACTAAAGACATTAAACATGCGGATTGCATATGAACTTAAAAACAAATTAAAAGGAAACAAATTATAGCGCCACATGCTGAGCAGATAAAGGTCTTTGAATCCCCAGAAATGTTTCATGCAATTTCAGGGCAATTGGCGTCACGGTTTTGGAGTGAAATTTTGAAAATTCGGCGGAAACAAATAAATAATATATCTATGCAGTGTGATTATTTCAAAACAATTATTAGAGACTAACTAACAGTTAATCCCGACTAGCTTGAAGTGGATATGGCGAACGGTTTGAGAGAAATTGAAATGAGAACTGTGGACAGAAGGCGGAATACTGACCATCTTAGAGGCTCAGTAGGCCTAAAACATAAATTAACGAGCTCCTGAAATAAATTTGATGAGAATCCTACTCTGTACAACAGATTAATTTAGGCCTTAAAAATTTTCTTAATTGAATTTGAAAAGATCAGGGCATTTCTATGATTAGATATCAAAACATTTGATACAAACATACATACATACATACATACATACATACATACATACATATATACATACATACATACATACATACATACATACATACATGCATACATGTCAAGCATTTAAGCTGTTTTCCGAACATTTTGAAGTGCACATCAAATACATATTCACAGCAATATTTTCCGCATCTTACAAAAAAAAAAATTAGACTTCCCTGACAGAGTGACCAGTTGTTCTGTTTGCATAAGCTACAGCTGACTTTGAACATAAGGACAACCCAGACAACACAAAGTATAATCTTGCCACCAAAGTGATCCGCATGAGCAATTGGCAGACAATTAACCAATGCCACGCTACTTAGTATTTATTGTCAAATACGGTTTCTTTTGTTTCTTCCAGAGTTTTTGATTCATTGTTCACAACTGCTACTAAAACTGTTCGGGGCCTGCATATGCGCGGGCACCATAACAAACCATTGGGAAATATATCATTGAGGCAAAAGAAGAAGATGAGGGCATTTCATTGCTTGTTTTGTGAAATTACGTTATTAATCATTATCATTGTTCAGTAATTGAAGGGAACTGCGTACGTTTACATTTTACGTGAAGTGAGGCTGCCTTGGCCAATACCCGGAGAATGCAAATCTCCATGTATGCATCTGCAGTTAATCGCTCATTGTGGGAATGTATCTTGTTTTTTACCTTTTATAATATATCATATTTAGTTCGACACATCATGGCATCTTATATGTGTAAGAAAAAAAAAGTAAGACAGTAATTTAAGAGATTGGTTCACAAACTTTTGTCCCTAAAAATTAAGCAAAATATTCAAGAATATAATCAAAGATTACGGTAAAATGTCACAAAAATAACCCTACAGACCTCATTAAGAATTTATAAAAGACGATCTAAGTTCAGAGTCCAAAGCCAATCCACCCAGCTAGCAAACACGTGTTTACCTTTCACAAGTCATACCTTTGCCCTAACATGGCCCCACCACCCAATGCCAAACAGTCTGGTATCTCTCGAGTGCTAGTTGTCTGAAAGCCATCCGGAATAAAGAACAACACGTTTGCACATGTGTGTATGTTACAATTTATAACGCCATCAAGGTGTCTTGTCACTGAAAAGGTGATAAATAACTGATAATTATTCATAATAATAAAAACAAAAACAACGAAAAAAAAAAAAACAAACAAACAAACAAACGTACAAAACAAGAAAACAAACGAAAAAAAAAAATAAATTAAATGAAAAAATAAGAAAAATACTCATCCAAAAACCAGAGGGTACTGAACAATTCAACATCAGTGGGGGTGAGTGTAATCAAATTTCACAGTAACTTTTCTGATTGTTAGGGCCAAAATTGAACTGAACTGAACTAAAATGAAATGCAATGAAACCAAAGAAAAGATCAGAAAAAAAAGAATAATTATGGAAAAAACAGAGTTGCACTTTCATGAAAGGTTAGGAACCCTTCCATATACTTTGGTGGTATTGCAGACCATCAGGCCATGCAGATTTGGAGATTGTTTTAAGATGTTATCCAAAATTCAAATGACAAGGAAACAAATAGATTAAAGAAAAACCCCGACTGGTGAACTAAGTACTTACTGCTATCTGTTGCATGAAGTGCTCCTGTGCATTTAAGAAGCAATTGACCTCGCAGTTTAAGAGAACGGCTTAGTCTTTCGGCCAAACATAAGAACAATACCACGCATGCCCCGGACCCCGCAAAAAAGTCTTAAACTCATCGGAGTACAATAATGGTAACAAAGTCAACAGAGATCTATATAGAATAGATACCTATCTCGCTTGTCGATGATCCAGCCGAAGCTTGTGAGCCAGTGGAAAAACGAAAGTGTTGCTGCATGATAAGTCCGTCACAATATGAAAGCAATTTGCAAATTATTTTTTAACATTTTTGAAGAAAATGTCCAATAATAATAATAATAATAATAATAATAATAATAATAATAATAATAATAATAATAATAATAATAATAATAATAATAATAATAATAATAATAATAATAATAATAATAATAAAAACAGGACAAACAGACCAAACTAAACAAACAAACAAATCCTCTTTAACATAAAACAACAAAGAATAGGTAAATAAATATATATAGAGAGAAGCCCCATCCATGTGTTTGTATGTATGTTCGTGTGTAATTTGGAACCAACTGGGCCAAAAGTGGCAGAAAAAGTTTGGTAATGGCTCAGTTTCAATATGAATCATAAAAAATCACGAATAACGCCTTCAATTTACTGGAGTGTAACAACTTCAACAAAGTCATAAGGCACATTTAAAGTGAATTTTGAGGATGATCCGGCAAAAGGTGTCGGAGAGTGGAAAAAATGTAACTGTTGATGGACGAAGAGACCAAGAACCTAGTGGTAGGTGCAGCTATCTGCAAAGAAAGACTCAGAGAAAGACACAATCTAGAAAAACTGAGCAGATTGCAAGAATATATTACCAACTGTGGAACATGCCATGGCTCCCCAAAGTGTCTCCTTCCAGTCCCAAAGCAAGTTTGCCAACGGTTCCCACAGTTCAAATATAGAAAGGAATCAATAAAAAATTACCATATGAAACAAATGCGAGAAACCAATCAAAGGTATATATTTATTACGGTTAGAAAGTGCTCGTCTGGTTACTTTTGATTAGAAGTAAAATATGTGAAATAGTTGTCAACGGAGAAAGGTGTACTATCGATGGATTAGTGATCATAAGAAAAGTCTGCTTTCAGCTCATATGACAAATCAATCAGGTGACCTTTTCAAAATCTTTTCTACCGTTTATGTATGTGTACAATTACATATTCTACTTCTCAAAAAAAAAAAATCAGAGGCATCCTCTTCAGATGTGTTTTGAATAAACTACCACGGGAAGGTCTCTTTGTCAGATGGAACATTAAACAATTTAAAGCGTATGGCAAATTGCTTCCAAGTTACATCGGAACACTTGTAGGTACGCATGAATTTAATTTCAGACATCATTTATCATTTCATATATTTTCTGTGTATAAGCGTGTTGTTTTTGTTTAAGGCCACATGCTGTAATCACTTATTTTTTAACGCTTGTCTAAATTTCCAACAAATATACATTTTGTACCAGTGCTCGCATTTTCCAGAATTAATCAGTTGAGTTTACAGGGAAATTCGCCATCTTTCTCTTGTCTGTCTTCTGTTCACATTTACATTTCTGTCATTTCCAAAACCATTGATATAATACATTTAAAACCTGTCGGCATGTACATTAAGGCGTCTGTACTTTGCTTGCTTAAATGGGCAACTGGAAAATGGATTTTCATTTCCGCTACCTCATTGGCATATGTATCAAAATTCCACAAGCATAGCTATCGCTTCATTTCTTTTTCAGTAGGTGACCTATGGCGCTTTCGTCCAGACGCATAAAAATTATTATCTTCCAGTGCGACAGAAGAACGTTTTTGTAATTTCTTTTTTATTAGGTGACCTCCGACCATTATCCAGAAGCACAACAAAAGGTTGTTTTCAACTGTGACAGAAATATACCTTCACTCTGTTTCCACAAAATATGTATGTCCTCTTAGTGATGGTCTCAGTTGAAAAAAATAAGTTACAAGTAAAAAACACAAGTTATTTTGGGTTATACTTAAAGCATGTATGAGTGGATGCATGTAATTGCAATTATATTCTGAAACTAATAGACCAGATCCACGTCGAACTTGTCTGCGTTGTAACTTGGCAGTGCTATATTGAGACTTCTTCACTATATTGAGCATTTAAACCACGTCTATTCATATACTGGAAGCTCAAAGTTAGGCTGACTAACTTCTGCGCATCGTGGGTCAGGCCCAGGTGCAGCAACAGCTCAACTCCGCTCAACTTATTTTGAAACTGCATTTGGGTGAGATGATCATGGTTTATATAGTGCACTTGTTCAGCTTAATTGATAAACGTGATACTAATTTATGCACCTGCCCGCATAGTGTTCGAAAATATTTGTTAATGGATTCACACAATATATTCAGGTAATAACCAAAGCACAGTTCATGCACATATGTACACATTATGTTGGTCACCTGGACACCATTCTAGGTTAAGCAAAGTGTCTATATGATGTCCCGATTCACACTTTCATTACTTTTCTCTCACCTGCATGACATTGAATGCCATTAAACAACTCGTACTAAAAATTTTGTTTTACCCATGGCAACTCGAATGGGAACATAGAGGATATAAGCCAACATAGTATACAGGATTTAACTTTTGCCACAAATTGGTACTATTATTAAAGTTCAAAGATGCTACTCCTACAAAGTGATAAAACGATTATTAAGAAGCTCATTTGCCACAATCAAACACAATCCACGCAATTGCTGTCAGACTCTTTTATGCGTGCAGAATACATGTTTGGCAGACACTTTGTGTTAACGCAAATCAATCACTCGTCACCCACACTACCATGGTAAGGTTCCGTATCACAGGCGACCTATAACTGTTGTCTACCTGTGAAAAGTTCCTGAATGGGACTGTTCAGTATTTGGTCCATACGTTTTTCATCGCCACCAAGTGCCAATATTACAGGTTTTGCTTGTTCCCAAATTTCGTCAAACCTGTCCTTTCTAATGGCATCGTGAGGGTTTGCAAATATCTCATTGCGAAGGTCTTGCAATGACTGAATGTTAGGGTCAACAGCATTAGGTTCCTCTGTTCTGGCCAACGTTGAGATTTGGCCGTGGGTTTTAATATTGCATGACGTAAATATTTGAAATAATGAATCAAAGTTCAAATCTGCCACCTGAATGGTTTCACCAGGAGTCCACGGGACGACTTGTTTCAGCTCCGTAACAAATTCCTGTTTCAAACTTCCGCCCTCAGCTTTTTTGCGTAGCCATTTTCCAAGTGTCATTGGTTGAATTTCAGCCTGCACTATCTCATGCAACATTTCTGGTCCATAACTGGTTATGAGCATGCTTAGTCTCACATACAATTCATGATGCTGATGTTCTATTCCTTGCGCCGATACTTGATTGAGCACTGAAAGTATATAAGATCTTACGTTTATTACTCCCATTTACTATCTACAGTGGTGGTAATTTCAAGCTCTTGGTATGCAAAGAAAACATCAATATATGTGTAAATTCTGTCGGGTTTACCTTATCAAAATTGCTGCAATGTAGATAAGTGTAATATGTTCAGTCACTACTTACTCTAAACGTATTTGTGAACCTTTGATCTTGTGCAAGCATACAGGGCTGGAAATGTTATATCAACGTACTGAGAACCGAAATTTGGCGTATTTTCATATAAATTGTAAAATATGTTACGAAAAAGTTAAAGCTTTGTATCCCTAATATCTGATGTCACCAAGCAAGTTAATGTTGTAATTGATTTGAAATTCAGCGCTGCTGAAGTAATTTCAAATTTTATAGCGATAAAAGGGATATATGACAAACGAAATCGCCAAGTATGGAAGCAATAACGTATTTAATAAAATATGCATTTTTTCCGTAAATCTAGCTTTGAACATCAAAACAAAATACTCATTTATTTATGTCTATGGCGCTTACACTTTATTTGTACAAACACAATAAGGTGTTATATATTTAACTTCCAATAGATCTGGATGTTTTTCATAGTGTTTAGCACCACCTAGCTGTCAGACTAAATTTTTTTGGATATTCTACATTCGTTTTTTCATTTTTTTGTTTTTTTTTTGTTTTGTTTTTTTTTTTAGTTTTTGATTTTTTCCCCCGGTTTTTTTTTTTTTTTTTTTTTGTTCTTTTCTTTTGTTTTTTGTTTGTTTGTTCTTTTGTAAATGTGCTATAGCAAAATAATGATCATTTGCACTGCATTTCATTTTATCTTTCTTCAGGTTTTTTGTCTTAAAAAATGATGGATGATTTTGTATAGCTGCATATTGGTCGGTTTTCTATGCTATTGTTCTAGTCATGATTGGCCACCAGGAAAAATTCCTTCTTCCAGTTTTATAGATCAAAGTATCACCTGGAGGGCAAGTCTACCCCCACAGTGTAAAGGTCCTAATTTTGTGACAAGCGGATGTTGCTAAAAGGGTGAAGAAGAGAATAGTATGATACTTAAATATACTCGTCAAAAAAGAAACATATTGTAATATAAAGTAGATTAGATTTTTTGTAAGCCTTATGCAGCAAAAACAGTTGGTCCAAAATTTAATCATGTGGCCTCACCTTAGTTATGTAACGCGACTTTCACAAAAGCGACAGATTTTGTTTACATACGATGAAGCAACATAATTGAAGCTCCTCTCTCCAAAACGGGACAAGATTCTGCCATGCAGTGGATCAAACCAGTGTCATTTTGCACCTGTTCTTTGTGGCATCAATGACCCAGGTGATCACCTGAGACCCCAGAAATCCTATAAATTGCCGCCTTTACCAGCCCCTACGTGAAGTTACCATCATGCTAAGACTCCTCAGGCATGAACGGGCCATAGCCATAGGGCACCTGCAGGCAGGGAAAAAGCAGGCTGAAGTTGCTGAGATGTTCAACGTTAGCCAGGCTGCAGTCAAAAACTCGCAGGCTAAATTTCGTGAGACAGGAACAGTAGCGCACAAGCCTAGATTTGGTCGACCCAGAGTGACCACCATCCGAGAAGACCACTTCATTTCTTCAACAGTGAGACATAACTGTCAGATCAAGTGTGTGTACAGTTGCAGCAACTAAGAGGCCGCGGAACCAGACGCATTTCTGACCAAAAAGTCAAAAATAGACTTCATGCTGCGCGATTCCGGGCCAGAAGACCTGTTCGAAGACTTCAGCTTTTGGATAGGTGCAAGACTGAAAGACTAGAGTGGGCACATCATCACCAAAGGTGGTCACGTAAACAGTAGTCAAACGTATTGTATTGTGCTCAGATGAGAGCAGGTTCTGCTTAAAGCCAGATGATCGTCGGATTTTGGTTTGGCGACGACCTGGAGAGCATTTTGCTTCCAGTTGTATACAAGAAACAGAACGTTACGGTGGTGGCAGCGTGATGATGTGGGCTGAAATTTCAGATGGTGGTCGCACAACATTGGTCTTCATCCAAGGAACCCTCACAGGGAAACGCTACATAAATGAAGTCTTGAGATCTGAAGTGCTTCCATATGCAGGTGCAATAGGAAATGATTTCCTGCCTCAAGATGACAATGCCCGCCCCCACAGAGCCAGATGTGTTTCAAACTTTCTTCAAGACCAGGGGATAACGTGTCTACAGTGGCCAAATAAGTCGCCGGACTTGTGCCCCATCAAGCATCTGTGGGGTGTACTGGGGAGACGTGTGACGCAGCATTTGAGGGAGACAAGTTCAGCAGATGATTTGAAAAGACTGTTGGAGGACCAATGGAATGCCATTCCACAAACTCTTATAAACAAAGAAGTGAGCAGCATGCGAAAACGCATTGAGGAATGCATCCGAGAACATGGAGGTTACACCCATTACTTAACTTGCAACATTTGTCTTTCAACGTCACTGCCTTTTATTCTATGGGTCAATGAACTATAGTAGCAGCCACAACCATTTTTCATCGAAATATATGAAAGACATTATGCTTCATTAATATACATTATTATTTGGCCTCTAAAGGATAAATAAAATAATGTTTAAGTGCATTCTGATATAAGTTTTTTTTTCTATCTTTTTTTTTCTTTTTTTTTTTTTTTTGAAGAATGTACAGGGATAATGATAACGATGAGTTGTCACTTCTTGCATCTGTATACGTTTAAAATATGTCATCACAAATATGATATTGTGACAATATTGTACAGTTGTTATTAATGTTTTGATTGACCATTCTTGGGTCTGGAAATGCCGACTTAGTACTTCAGATAAAGGTTTATTAAAATTGACCATTTCGGGCCCCCCAAACTTTTTTTTCTTTCTTTCTTTTTTTTTTCAATCTCACGTACACCCACTCAAATGTTCGCATTATCTACATTGTACTTTGCCAGAATAAAAAGAGAACAATGACACGTAGAGTTGACAATGAGCCTAAGTCTTTATTGGATGTTGTGTAGCAATCCGTTCCATAAAGCTACAAGAAAAATATCAAACTTACGACGAAGTCAAGAATAGTAAATACAATAGCTTATGAGAAGTAATTGTATCCTTCCGACACGCGTTCACATGAATGTTATACTCCAAAATGTACTTGAATCACAATTATTACTCACTGGATACTTCGTTGCAAAATCCTCACGCGTCATATGTTTAATTACTAGAGCACGTGTACAAGAACTTTGAATATAGCGTACTCTCACTTTTACCATATATACAGTTAACATAATTGTTGCCCACATGTGTGTAGCAATCATAGGCTTATAACAAATAACTCTTCGGCTTGCAACACAACCGGTAATATCTGTAATACCTGTCAAGGTCTGAGTAGAAAAGCCAAGGCTACAAACAGATAGTCACGGCACTAAATGCATTAAAGTGACACTTTAATTTTAACTTGACACTTGACGAACGTAGACTTTACTATTTACGCGCAATTCTGAATTAAAACAAACTTGTATATTTGTTTATATCACACAAGGCACACCCATCGATTTTACTGAAAATGTGAACTAATTTGCATGCAGCTTTACAATGACACGACGACAAATTTGCTGGCACTATGTCAACCACGCCTTTATAAATTTACAATGTACCATTGTAACAAAGGTGCACGAAAGTTACAAGAAAACGGTGGCGGCAAAACTGCTCTAACGTTGTACAACTAGCAAACCAACGAGGACCTTCAGAACCTTGGTGTCTACCGTGAACCAGCTAAAATTAGAACGGTTTATATGAACCGGTTGCAGGGCCATCCTGACGGAAAGAAACCACAAAATATTTGTAATAATTTCAACGAATTAATATTCGAGGAAGAATATGTACTTACACGACAGTTTAAACACCAACTCCTCCGGCAAACTTTTAGATGCATAAGGGACCGCATATCGACGTTGCAAGATTTTTAGGCAGGTACTCAAATACAGAGCCACAGAGCCGAGAAAGCCGTCAATCCACACAACGACATTAGACAGATATAGATTTACCTTACGCGAACGTCCTACTTACAAGTAGCATGTAAATATGTCACGTAATTATTTTGTGCTGACTGTGGTCACATTGAGTTTAAAATCCAGTGGTTCGCGAGCAACCCGGCCATTCTTCATCAATATATTCAGCAGGTAAATAAAGCTGTTCAAGCAAGATTTTAATCATCAAATAACCATAGAAATACAGCAACTTGCTACTCAAATTGAGTAATTGCTCTTACCATGGCATAAATTTTGACAATATACGAATTATACATGGAAGTTTACGAAAGTGGCATGAGTACAACAGCCCTTAATCGCCACGTGTAGGACAAATCTAAAATACAACCTTAATGCATGAATTATGCGGGTCTTCGCATGCATCACGCCTCTGGCCGCCAATGACTCATGACGCTATGGGAAATGAACGTAAGTCTGACGTCACTTGCCCAGTTTTCGATTAATGAATTTGAGTGACTGTTTCCTGTGCATATACTTTACACACGTAGAAGAAATTCGTTCAACTTTAAGTTATGGTCATTTTTTTTTCTTTTTTTCCCCCTTAATTATGTACTGAATCAACAGCCTCTCCTCGACGCTCTTTGTTGCGTTGCGTCCAAAGCGTCTCGAGGTAAGCTGTTGCTCCGGACCATTATTTTTTTTCTGGAAATATAAGCATGTCGGTATTAAAAATTGAATGAAAGGTCTTTCCACAAAGAATTTGAGTCTAGTTTTTTTTTTAACATTCAGAGTAGTTGCCGTGGTCTTAAGTAGTTCGACTTAAGTCGCAGTTGGCAATGAACAATCTAACTAAATGATTTGTGGTTATGAAAACGTTTCGCTGGCACCCTTGCTCTCTCCAGCTTCAAAGCAACATACCGGTCACAAAAATAGCAAAAATGCAGGTTTTGTGCTAAAGTGTAACACGCAGTCATATAAAATATAGCGTACATGGAAGAAAGCGTAATGTATTAAGACATTACAAAAGTATATGACAAAATAAAGAAAGAAATAAAGAAGGGGCAAAAGAAAGAAAGAAGGAAAGAAAGAAAGGATGAAAGAAAGAAAGGAAGGAAGGAAGGAAGGAAAGAAGGAAGGGAGGGAGGAAGGAAGGAAGGAAGGAAGGAAGGAAGGAAGGAAGGAAGGAAGGAAGAAAAAATCTACATGTTGCCTTTCACAAAATGAACTAGAACAGACTGATTTTCCAACAGAAAATCAAATGTCTCCCGGTGGAACTCTTATGTCTCTGAATAAGCTACAGGTGATAACAAATTACAAATGACCAAGTTTGCTTGAAAATTACAATCCTATTTTAGCTCTCACCTAGATACATTACTCTAGCAATTTTCATCAAGTTCTTCAACACTTAATGCAGAGAAACCAATTTCACATAAGTGACCCTGTGACCTTGAAAAATAGGTCAAGGTCACCCAAATACAATTCTAACCTAGGTCTTGCCTAGATACATAATCCTACCAAGTTTCATCAAATTCCATCAAGTTCTTCAAGACTTATCGCACGGAAACCAATTTCACATAAGTGACCCTGTGACCTTGAAAATTAGGTCAAGGTCACTCAAATACAATCCCAACCTAGGTCTTGCCTAGAAACATAATCCTACCAAGTTTCATCAAATTCTGTCAAGTCCTTCAAGACTTATCGCACGGAAACCAAGTGTTGAAGAACATGAACAACAACAACAACAACAACAACAACAAGCGGAAGAAACGGGCACTAAAACAATATGTCCCCCGGCTTCCACCGGGAGACGTAATGCTTATATCGCGGTGGGTATGAATGATGTTCTGTTGACACTGAAAAAAAATATATATACAATTCAACCTTACATAAAAACTAGTACTTTTCACTTTCGCCTCCGGGCTATTCAAGTAACATGATTTTCCAGTTGTGCTTCCTTAACGTGTAGTACGGGTAATGTAAGACTAAAGCCCGTAAGGTTTCCTTCCTATAAGGAAATTACGATACGTGCCGCGACTGGTCACAGTGGTCCAGCTCGTGAAAGAACGCATCGATTTATTTGTGTCACGTTTTCCTCGGATCTTAAACTCATTTTACTCGTTAAGCTTCGCTGATTGTGGCCAGTGCAAAGCATATCCACGACACGCGCACTTCAGTTTCACTTTCTTCTTAAGTAACACAGTCCATGTATGATTTTATTGCCGAAAAACACTAAACCATATTTCTAAGTGCGAACAGTTCCTCTGTGAGAGTTGAGCAGCAACTTCCGCGTTCTTGCACCTCTTTTTTTCCCCATGTGAAATGTAGGCGGGACGATTATGGGTTGCTCTTGCTTCAGGGAACACCTCCGAACCGCTTGCGGTGTAAAGTCACGGTAAAGCACGAGGCTAACCCCTGAGAAGTGAGATAGGTCACGGTAGGATTATTTCGTTATCTCTCTATTGTCAAGCAAAGTGCGCCGCGCAAACAAACTAGCGACTTTATAAATGGCATGGACAATACAAGGGTGTGGATGTGACTACGATTGGTCAAACTCGTGCAGGTTGTACACCACAGAGGGCGCTGAAGTCCTTTCCCGAACTCAACAACCAACAATACGAATCTGATCGAGATAACCACGAAACAACAGTGAAATATTAAATATCATATTTTGCCCCCCAAAATATGACATGGGTCATTCAGAGGGCATCAATATGAATGAAAAGTTCAGAGAAGCGCGTAATCTAACTGATGCTGATAAGGCTCATAACTGTGCCTGTATAAACGCAAGTGTAATTGTTCTTATATTAAATTTCAAGATGCGGAAAGGTGTCTATTAATGGCATGAAACATCATGATATTCGAGGTAGGGTGACTTTAGGTAAAGCGGGCCACTTTCGGGGAAACTTCCTGGCTTTGTGATTTACATAAGCTCGAGAAAGCATGAGTAATTAAATTGGTGCAAATTAAAGATAATATTTCAAGAGAGAACAGTCACAGGCAACGCATTATGACAGCCATTGTACTCAGGTTTTCCACAAATCAAGATTGACCTTCTTCACTATTATTCCAGGAGCTTGCACAAGGCGACCCAGTGAGAGGGTTACGAGTCGTAACGCCATATTTTTTCAATTTCATGGGCCAAACACGTAAGGCAAAGTGGGCAAAACTGCAGCGTTTCCAACTGAACACTTTACTGTATTTACGTCTTTCCCATCTCTCTGAGCTCATCATGCACATCAATGTAAATCCATAACTACAGCACTTACGCTCCCTTACATTAAAACGACGATTGAGCATTTATGCATACGGAAACTCCTGAGGCCTCTGGGTTCATAACATATCAGATACCTGACACCGCTTCGCTGTGAGCAAGTTCCCTGCCAGAGACCTGAACTGTTATGAATCATCGACTCAACACTGCAAGTCTGCATATGTTTAGTCTGTCATAGACATTGGCTTACATTGGGGACATAGAAAAATAATATCTATGGCATGGATATATAATGTTACCCTACTTTTTGCAAAATCGGTTAAGGGGTAAATAAAATTAACCTTAAAGTCGGAAATGCTGCTATATTCGATTAATGCGGCTGTGTTGGCGAAATCACCGTAAGAAATACATGAACGCTTTGTGACCATCGCACTGCATTTCGCGGGATTCCCTCCTCAAGCAGCGAACGTGGTCAACCTACAGACACACGAAGCAAAATGAACAGGATCTTCGGTTGCTTGTGTGTCGTGGTTTACTCCAAATAAATGTTACCCTCCCAGGTGGGCAGCTTACAGTTACCAGTAAAAGCTTAAACCGTGCTCAAAGTTGAGTGCCCGCTGGCTTGCATATTTTCAGAAGTTGTACCATCGATGTTCCATTCTACGAAGGCCAGACACCAACTTACGAACCGTCCAAAATATTTCAACAATATACGCAGATATAAAATAACGTTTATTGTATTGAAATACAAACATTGGTCCCAACATAACAACTCTTCCTTATTTTCTTGGATCCGCCATTACGTCATAAGCTGCTTATCAGCAGACTGTTGTCATGCGAATGAGCCGGCCTTGTGAAAACACGTTCAGAATCACATATGGTCCTTTGTAAAATTGGACAATTTTACCCCTAAATTGTATCAATGTTCTTGACCATAAATCAACAAAATAACTCTTAAGGCAGCATCATTTTGCCGAATTCTGCTACTGAATAAAACTTTGGAGAGATAACGATCATAACTTAGGGTTTTAGCGCTGGTTTTCGGGTAACGTTTAGTATAAATTGATTGGGTATCCACAGACGCTTTCAGCTAGGGAAATCCACGGAGCAATGCTGGCGTGTAAACTGAGATTCCTGGATGTGCGGATCCGACAATACGAAAAGTAGTATCAGACTAAGCTGCCCTCAAAACACCTGAAAACATTGGGGTTGGCGGACGCTCAGCTGTTAATGAAAGTTTTGACCCAGCTACTCACCTGAGAATCCCAACGGTAACTTGTACTTAATGTAGACAAAAACACAGCAATATCTAAAGACCCTATTTTTAATGCTATATCCGCCAATAGCTGATCCTTGGCTAGGTATAAATTACGAGCAGACTACATGGTGGGCTTTATGTAGTCACGCGCCAGTCTTGCCTCTCCCCCCCCCCTCCCACCTCCGATTAGGCGTTCATTTCGTCACCCAAGCCAATCAGTTTGCAGCTCTTACATGCAAGGTATAATAAAGTAGCTCCCCTTGTTTTGCCACCAAAATAGTTGGGACTCTACATATTGGCGAGTATATTCATGGTGATTGTCCTAAAGAATTCATTCTCTTCCTTTAAGTCCATGTGGCTGGTTTTGCGCCCCCCCCCCCCCAAACACACACACTCCAAGGAGGAGGAATAGGCATATAGCGATTTCTTTGTCCGTGTGTGTGTGTGTGCGTGTGTGAACTGACAGTTTTACCTCGATAACTAAGTTTTTGGCTGACGGCTTTCATATTACACATGTTTTTAGTCCTTAATTCGAGTTGGGTTCGAAAACAGGTGACATTGACCTAATTCCTAATGTCACGGAGCTTTCTTAGTGAATTTGTTTTTTTTTTTACGCAATAATTTGAAAGATTTTAGTATAGGCCTGTCAAATTGCAGGTGATTACAGTTCTACATAAGTTCTCGGATGAGTTCGAAGGTGGGTATCTTGACCATAACCCCAAGGACACAGAGCCATTTTAGAGAATTTGGTTTCCACGCAACAACTTGGGTGTCTTTTTGCATGGGGGCTTTCATATTGCAAATTCGTATAGTCCTGCATAAGGTCTCAAACAAGTTTAAAAGTGGGTGACAATGATGCAATTCCCAAGGTCACAGGGCATTTTTGTGAATTTGGATTTCACAAATGAACTTGAAAAGTTTTGGTTAGAGGGGCGTCATAGTGCACATGTATGTTTATAGTCCCCTGTATGAGGTCTGAGACGAAGTCAAAGATGTTCGGTTTCATTTAATCCAATGTTGCGAACTGCAAATTTTGACTTTCACTTAAAACCAGTCATGTGCAGTGAACCCTGGACTCCTTAAGATGGTAATTTGTTTGTTAACGCTGTACCAAGAGTATGAAGATAAAATATATGATACTGAAATTCCAAAATATTTGTTCATTATTTAATTATGTACCATTAAATAAGTGGAGAGTTATAAGTTTTATGTAGTTTATATATATATATACATATATATATATATATATATATATATATATATATATATATATATATATATATATATATATATATATATATTTAAGTATTGAGTTTTATTATTCAGGACACGCAAAAGCAGACTTACCTTCCACTGGTGGATACACTTGTATTTGATCGATGATCCGCATGTCTTCGTGATTTAGGCATCTGATTCGGTGTTGTTGGTGATAGGGCTTTGTCAAGTACTCACCAGAGAAAAAAGTAACATCTTTCTTCTTGTCACGTAGACAATCAGGGCAAGGTACAACGACCTCGGTGCAAATGCCGGACCATTTACTTAGAAAGCGCTGTATCTCCCTATAGATATGCAATATTTCTCTCCACACTGTGGCTGATTTCTCGCCTTCTACGAAAATTTCTATTTTGTTTCCTGACCTATCATGACGCAATTTAACGAATTGTTCACCTTCTGTGTACCCAGTAATTCCGTCTCTCCACAAGCGAAACTTGGGTGAAATGCTGCATAATCTGACGGTTAATGCTTGGAAGCACGACAAAGGATACCCGGGGGTGTATTGTACTATCAGACACCTAGCGCATTTAGTAGTCCCGGATCGAGTGTCAACATCTGGCATATCAGATGATACACTGGGGAAATTGTACCCGCATTCTTGCTCTTTATTCTCACTTTGAAGACTTACACCAAGATATTGAAGCAATGCATGCAAGTGATTCTGTTCTTGTTGTTCCTTGAACACGTCCTGGGACAAATATTTATTCATAATCCTTGCAGCTAAAGACGTTTTTTCAAATGATGATTGCTTTAGTGTCACTGTCTTGTCAACTTCAATGACGGAATCACCAGTTTTAGAATTAAATACCAATTGAAGCACCGCAAAAATAGTTTGGGGGTTGTGGTAAATAGTATCTTTAATATAACTGTCTCGATAGGGAAGGAAAATATAGTTATAGGAATTCAAACATTGAAGGGCAACTTCCAATTCATTCTTACCAATAGAGTCCATATCAAGGTTTGCTTCAATCAAATCCTTGATTTGACTAAAAGATACACAAAGATCTTCCCGATAATGATCCTGCAAGGCCGTGTGCATATCAATCCATGGGGCTGGTATTTTTTCCTGCGCTACTTCCTCTATGCAGCTTTCGATATTCTCGAATGCCTTCTTGATTTCATTAAGATATCTGTTGGAAAACGTGCATACTGTTGCAGGTAAAATCGAAAAATTGTCCAAGAGATTCAAACGTTTTTCATATTCACGCTGTTTTTCCTGCCGTTCCGAACAGTCTTGCTCCTTTAACTGTTTTTCCAAGTTGTTTCTCCGATCTTCGATTTTTGCTCTTTTGTCGTTGTGCCATTCTTCCACTTTTTTTATAAGTGCGTCTCTTTTTTTATCGAAAACGTCACTCTGTTCAGTAAATAAATCACTGTGAGTCAAAAAGATCAGAATTTTGTTTCCTCTGGTGCGGTCACATATTGTCTCGAGCCAATATGTTACGTGGGATTCATGATCGCTCTCTTTGTAGTCTTTCCCATTTACACAAAGTATTATAATGCCATAGTCTCGCAGAAAATGAAAATATACTGTCTTGTATAGCTCTGTGCTTGGGAAATTTAAAAATGTTGGTTTTTTGTTATGCAAATCGTTTTCAGATGGGCCTACTGTTGCAGCTGTGATATCCTTGCTATCGCGAGGTTCAAGATATTTATTTAAAGATTCAACAAATGATGCTTTTCCTGCGCTTACATTTCCGATTACAGGGATTACAAGACCAGGTGTCGTCTCTGAATGCCCCTTGCTGACCTGCATATAAATCTTAAGTTCCTGTAAACTCATGTGGGTGATAGCCCTTGGTAAACTTAATGGGTTTCCAGATACTTTTAAGATCTTTAAGTTATTGATTTGAAGTAAGTTCTTTGGAAAAGAACTCAGTTGATTACCTTCTAGATTTATTTCTTCTAGTACCAAGTTTGATGATTCGACTTCAATGGATGTAAGCTTACAAAATTGCACATAAAGTTGTTTCAGACGTGCACATTTAGGAATCCTAAGTAATCCATGGAGGTCATTGTGTGACAAATTCAGTTCGACAACGTATTTCTTTATGTCACGCCTAAATACCTCTGACGGGCATTTGTCCAGGGATTCAAATGAAAGGTCCAATTGAATGCCATCCTTGAGTTTTCTCCGGCGTCCAGGTAAGTTTGAAGACGTATCACGTTCTTCATTGTTCGATGCGGGTAGCAGTCGTTCCATCTGAAAGTAAATTATGTACATGTACCAGTCAAAATTATAAAACGTTTGTGCTTTTCGCCCAGAGTAGATATTGAAGAAATAAATAAAATGACATCACATATCAAGGAAATACTGTGATATATTTACATAAAATGTTCAACTAATGAGTGACAAAAGTTGCCTTGTCCCCAAATGGAAAGGTAACATTTCAGAGGTAAGGGTATCATCGAGCCTATCTTTATCATAAAAACAAATATGCTGAATCAATGACGGAGACCAACGTAAACCGGTAACCACATTGGCAGTTACGTTTACGGCCCGTCTATAGTCAGGGGTGAAATTAGTTTCTCCACATTCTTATTGGCAGATGAATGTTGATGTTAACCCTTGAGTCTTTTTGCTGTCATTGTTGACTTAAAATTTATTAATATGGGTAATGTTTTTGTGAACTATTATGCATAATAATATCTTTGACAGCCTTTTCCTGGTCGAATTAGACATTAGAAAATACGATTGCAGTAACGTCCGGTACTGTACCATTTTTCGACTATACTAGCCTCCAGCGGTGAAACGTGGTTTAAGATGAATAATATCTCCATGTAACCATGACAACATACTTACCATTGAAAATCCTTTGTGGAAAGTACATAATAACCAAAACGCACAAAACATCATTTTTGCTTTGGTTTGACATTAAATGGCAAAAGGGAAAACAAGAATAGTTCACTGGAGCGTGATATTTTACGATCTCTTTATGGAGGTCCACGGTAGGAACGCCCCACAAATGGCTGGTTGTAGAAGTATGAGTTAACTTCAAGGTTAACTCCTGGTTAGGACGGCCAACCTGATGTTGTCAAACTACAAGTTAAATGCAAGTTAACTTTAGATTGGGTTATTCCAACTTGGCTTGCACAGGGTTCGGTCAAGTGCAGGTTACGCAACATCAGGTTGAAACCAGTCTTCTTCCTGTCTACCTTCTCAAATACAATGGGTTTCTGTCTCATTTATTGTGCACGTTTACTGGACGAAACCTGCCGCCTCTGTTGTGATTATTTTTCATGAAATATTTTATTCCCATGCTTTAGCCCGTTAAGTTGTGACACTGGTCTTGCAGAAGGGATAATCATGGGGCCAAAGTTAAAAGTTAATGTACCCCCCCCCCCAAAAAAAAAAAAAAAAAAAACAGAAACAAAAAACAAACAAAATAACAAAACAAAACAAAACAAAAAACAAAACAAAAAATAAACAAACACACACACACACAAAGAAACCATCTGCGAGCGAGCTGGTGAAGTCGTTTCAAGACATACTGGAGAGTACAAACAGGGACGGACGAATTATGGAGAAAAAGGATAAAACCTGGTACACGTTAACACTACAGTTAAATGCCAGGCATGGAGTAAAACAAGCAAAGCAAGAAACAGCTGAAAAACGCCTGGGAAAACTTGCAAAAATGCCAAAAAGGAAGTCGCAAAGGATAAATCCTCATCGTCATATAGTGTTCAAATTGGAATGGGATATTTTTATATCATCGTATATTTGAGTGTATTATAAATACATAAAAAAGTCAGTAGGTAACACCCTATTACCTAAAATGATTTCTCTGACAGCAACAGAAGAAAATTTAATAATCGGTCACATTCACTGACCTGGGCACATTAAAATGTAAACATGGATTGACAACTGAATTGAGCAGATACCATGATAAGTTGGCTGATGCACTTGTACAAAAATGGGTGTAGATTCCTCAACAGTCATTGAAAAAAAAAATGTTAGGCGCCTATTCAGTATTAAGAAAAATGTCAGACAGTCCCCCGTGTGTCTGGAGCCCACACACACGCTATTGAATAAGACGTGCAGACTTGCATGTAAAGAAAAAAAATGATAAAAACTCACTGTGATGTGTGACATGTTATACAGTGATACTGCATGCTAAGCACTGTTGCTTTCTGCTGAATTCAATTGTAAATCTATTTTAAGGTCTCCAATTTAGTGAGTGAGATCAATTGTTAAATTTCCATTTTGTCGTGCAGGAGACATTATTATAGGATAAATTGCGTTACCTAAAGACTTGTTTCTGTACAAAAGTATACTCAGATATACGCTTATGTGCGAATATCCCCGTCAAATTTTGAACAGCGTATTTTTTTAAAGGGTTGCTTCTAAGGCTCTTTCTGGTACCCGGGTACCGAAAACGAAAAAAAAGTGGGTACCCGAATCGACAGCTATTCCGCGTAGAATCGACGGGTATTATCGATTAAATATATATATATATATATATATATATGTGTGTGTATATATATATATATATATATATATATATATATATATATATATATATATATATATATATGCATATATATATATATATATGCATATATATATATATATCAGATACATAATATATATTTTCTACATTAATAGAACACATGGATGGATGGATGGATGGATGGATGGATGGATGGATGGATGGATGGATGGATGGATGGATGGATGGATGGATGGATGGATGGATGGATGGATAGATAGATAGATAGATAGATAGATAGATAGATAGATAGATAGATAGATAGATAGATAGATAGATAGATAGATAGATAGATAGACCACTGCTCCCAGTCTACGGATGGAGATTATTTACGAGGGATGGAAAACAAGTCAATTGCAGGATATGTAAAAGACAGCTCAAATATTGCGGTTCTACTAGTAATACGCTAAAACATATTAATATGCGGATAGATTGTGCAATCCAATGTGGCGTGTAATATCCCCGGGTACCTGGGTATTCTACTATCCGTCTGACGGAGAAACATTGGAGCCTTCAATTGCATGAATTTAGAGCAAAGTCCCAACAAAAATGGTGTTTTGCACCAAAATAGGAAGGTCACAGAATGATAAGTCAGAGATAACCATGCCTGGGGTCAAGGATAAAAACAAACCATAATGTAACTCGAGGTTAACTTGGTACTGCATGTGTACCAGCCAACCTTTTTGTTAACTGTTGGCTAACCTTATGTTTTGATAACCTGGATAAAACTCAGACGTCGACAACGGGCCATACGTTTGAGCGACTCCTGTCAAAGTTGCAGGTTTGACCGGAGAACGGTTGGGTCTCGCAGCAGTAACCATCGACGCCAATCACCTGGCCAAAAATTTGAAACGCACATACCAACTCTACCATATTCCCGTTCATGAAAAAGAATGGTAGAGTGGAGTATGGTATGCGTAAATGCCATATTTCATACAGCCCAGTTCATTTTATTTATTCGAGTAGAAATGAAGTTGTTCTAGATTGGAACTTTAACTATCTAAGTTTCCCAGCATCACAGCATCAAAACAGCAGCGAAATATATGTTTTGTAACCACGGAACGGTTGGTTCTAGAACAAATGGGTTTTTATAAATGGCTACATGAAAAACAAATGCTGGCGATTGAGTATCATAATAATTAATTAGAATTAATTAATTAAAAAAATAAAATAGTATATTTATAACAAAAAAAAAATTGCACGAGTAGCCAATGTGCTGAACGTGGATTTGATATATAATTATACCTTTTTCCCACAGTTCACACAATCAATACCTTAAGCATAACGTCCTAAAAACTGGAAGGGGGACGCTTTCTATTGAACACAGGTTGATATTTTATAAACTAAGGGGTCACGCCCAGTTTTAAACCCATGAGTACTTAATTCAAGATAGGGAAAGATCAGTATATATTTTTTTCTGATAATATTTTGACAGGTTTTCCAAGAACTAGCGTGGTTGTAGTGATACAGGATATAGCCGAATAAACTATTTATTTCCTATTTTGCTTCTGTGTTATTAAGTGGGGTTACAACTCTATTTTTTCTTTCACCAACACACTGAAAATATGTACAAATTCTATTGAATTGCCCAGGTTAAAATTAAATATGATATTATATTTTGTGGCGTGGGCAGTAGGTTCCCGGGTCATTAGTTATTGTTTACCCAGTGAACATATAGCAAGCACTGTTTATTTAATAAAATAATACTTTAACAGTTCTTCTAGTTCAAAGATCGGTATAAACTGGCTACTGGAACATGGCATATAGGTGCCATTTTGGAAATTTGGAAATTCATCAACTACTGCGACTGCTGCTACTACCACCAAAACAACAACAACTACTACTACTACTACTACTACTACTACTACTACTACTACTACCACTACTACTACTACTACTACTAGAAGTAGTAGTACTACTACTACGACTACTTCGTCTAATATAGCTACTGCTCCTACTACTGTATCAGACTTTGATGCAAGGTAACAAGTTTGCGTTGCCAAAAAAAAAAACTGATTGCATCCGCAGTGAATAAAAGGAGGCCATTTTGGAGCAAAAACAAATAACTCAATATAACATATGTCTCGCTGGATATATTGCAGAGAACATCTAGTGTGTTGGTTGGCTGTTATTTTGTAGTTTTGAGAACCACAAACTAAAGTACATGAACGAAAGAAACAAATATTGTAATTTTTGAAAAAGTCAAACTCTAATTTTTGGTGGACCGGTGTGAAAAGTAAGTAGAGAAAACTATTCGTAAAACACTCATCTGTTATTTTCATTTACCTCTATCTCTTCTCGCTGTTGTTTCCGCTGATGTCTAGTGTCTCTGCAATTTAATAGCACAACACATCATTTAGTGTGCTGATTATTGAAGACGATACTGGTACAGTACATCAACATATTATGACATCAACAGCAAAAAATTTTATCATGCCAAAGTGGAAATTAATATTTAACATTTATACACAACCACAAAATACCCGTGACCGAACTGGTATGCATTGCAATATAGCACTTTGACACATTAAAAATACCAAATACCTGGATATTACAGGACAAGCCTGGGGTACTAACTCTCTACGGGATCCACTGTTATCAGGCTACACTAAATGTACCAGAATTGTGACCTTATTAGAGGGGTGGAGTCTCTTGAGGTAGCAGACATAGGGAAATGCCATAGGAAGGTTTCACGTTTTCAGCTGACTAAAAATAAAACACAAGAGAACTCTGACTTCCCATGTTGAGAACTGAAAACGTCGGTGCAAATCAGGGGTACAGAACAATCTTGGAATTATTATTATTTTTTTTTTTTTTTTTTTTTTTTGAAAATGAACGGCAAGACTCACAAAAAATATTAAAATTATTGGAGCGTGACTTTCTGAAATAATTTGATAGCTATCTCCATCGCATTTGCAGTAATGTGTTTGACGGTTTTGGCGAAGAAATGAAACATATGTTTTCCCTTTGCAATCCCCTTTGACGTGTATGGTAATCCTAAGGAATACATGCATTAAGGGGCCGTCTGTAAAGCTGTGTCACAGTATAAATTTTCGAAAATGATTTTTTTTCCGTGTCGTTTTTTTTTTTTTTTTATTCAGAATAGGAAAGATTAGGCACCAATCTACAATATGGCGGAATTTTGCGTGTAAAAAATGTCAATTTTCATGAGAATTTTGGAGTTAGAGAAATCATGGTTTTTGGCCAAACCCCCCAATATTTTTGTATTTACAACAAAATTTAAATCAGCTGTCAGTCGGACTTGAGCCTGCTAGGCAATGGGAAGTGATCAAGCTGCTCATAGGGTGGAGAAAACAGTAGGCTAGGGAGATAACAATGGACCAGTTGGCTAGGGAGAGAACGATGGACACTCCTAATATGTTATTTTAGCGACTGAAATCAGCTATTAAGAAACCACATCTTTATGATCTTCTCCTGGAAAAACTTCAAAAATTCTTTTTTAAACATATATTTAAAAGATCCATTTTCATGAACACACATCAAAAGAAAACTAATATAAGTGTACGTCTCAGAAGACTAGTATAAATCACAGAGAGTGAGTACATGGTCCACAATAGCCAGTTTACCTCTGTCAGAGAGCCAATTCAGACATAAATTGCATTTTCATCTGACTTCTTTGAGGTTGTTAACACATTGCCTGTAAACGGTTTAACCGATTTGGATGAAATAAAAAGCTCTTAAAAATATACATTCTTGCCTGGGAACGGTATGTGGCGTTTGTAGATCTTTTTTTCAAATTTTGTATTTTTTTAACAAAGTTGAATTACACAAAGTGGAAAATTGAAACAGTGCCTCTTTATAAATTTAAAAACAAGTTACTTTTTGCTTTTAAAGAAAAAAAACTAGAATACCCTTCCTAGACATCACATGAAAGTTTTATTCTAAGAAATTTGAAGATTTTATGTTTAACATTATGGTTTGTAGGCCAAGAAAACCTCTGAAGTAGACCCGTGTGTAATATATCGCCTATCACCTCAAATAACGAGAAAATGGTGACTTTTTTTTCTTCAAATAATGAAAATATAGATTAACATCTGAAAGAAAATGTTTTGGGGTTTTTTTTGTTTTTGTTTTTGTTTTTCTTGCGGGGGAGGAGGCTAATAGCAGCATTTTGTAAAGGAAAGTAGAATAAGATACTGCGACGTCATATATGCTGAACTTTACAGACGGTCCTTTAAAATACAGGTACAAGAGTTGTAAAATGCAGATCCCCGAAAAGTCTGTTACAAATGAGGAATCCAAAATATAAAAAACGCCTAGCAAATAAGTTTGTTAAAACCTCCCGTAAGGTAAATTTCACAACCACCGCCACCCTGCTGTCTTCCAGTTTTAGAAACTTTCCGATTGACGGTTTTGGAAAATTTAATTAATGACAGCAAACTTCACAAAAATCATAAAAGAATGGGGAAATGCATTGGAAGCTGTACAAAAAAAAACAAAACAAAACAAAAAAAACTTAGGGGTGGGAGTATCAATGAGTGTCTTTTTCATCCCTAAGCTATAGGAAGTATTCATATTGAACTACATTAACTGTTGCCCTGTTCTTCCTTAGTTGGCAGACATCAGAACTGTACATACGCCATGATGAGGGCACTTGGATTTTTTCTCGCACTTAACTATTCAAGAATTACAACTTTTCTGCTTTAAAAAAATAATTTTCTAAAACTATTTAGCACCTTTCGTGTTTTAATAATACCCCAAACATAAAACTTATGTACTGTTTCCTGTTCATAACTATGATAGCTGTACTCGACCGTCGTCACTTTTATCCAAGAAGGGGCGCATTACAACAATGGAAACAGGGATGAACAGAATTCGCACAGACTTTTTAATATCCCAGCTATAATGAAGGGCACAAGAATTGCGTGCATTAAT
>CAXHWN010002449.1:0-35000 GCA_964020975.1 Hermodice carunculata | reverse complement strand
TCTGATACTTACAGTTTTACTTTTTGCAACTTCACGTAAGCCAGTGTTTTCGTTAATCCCCCAAATGAGGGTATATTACCCTATCAAAACCTGAAATACCCTCTGAGAAAATTCTGAAGGGTCACAAGTCTTGTTTATTTACATTTAAAATTGGTAAAAATCTAGTCTTCTGCCCTGAATTTCTTCTTGTGACCCCCTGAAAAAATTCCTAACAGAAACACTGTTAAGCTTACATCTGCTGCCTACTAATCTTCGCACCAAACAAAATTTAAAGGGACCTTGCATCATAAAATTTCCTCCTGTAATTTAAAACA
This sequence comes from Hermodice carunculata, assembly GCA_964020975.1. NCBI lineage: Eukaryota > Metazoa > Annelida > Polychaeta > Eunicida > Amphinomidae > Hermodice > Hermodice carunculata. The sequence continues at coordinate 34,686 of CAXHWN010002449.1, read as the reverse complement.
CACCTATTCCTTTACATACTGCAGTTAAGCAAATCGAACTAATCAGTACTTGTAAGGGAGGGCCACGTTTAGCTGGTACATGGTGATCCCATGATCACACAGTGTTTTGAATTGTTATTATGTACCGAAAATAAGAGGACATCATTGTAATTAATACTAGATGCTGTGAAAAATAGATTACTTTGACTCTCTATCGAGTCATTCTGAAATTAGCACCTAACAGGAAAATCTGGAAAGCATAATCTGGACAAGATAAATGTCTGTTAAAAATGGAAATAACATTCAAGTGAAGACAACACTCAACTGATACAACACACAGTTACCTGTATGTATTAAATGGATACATTTCCAGTAAAGGATGTGATATCCTTAGAATGAAAAGGAGCAGAGAATTAGGTTAAACACAGTCAAACACATAAAATGTAGCCAAAGAGTCATCTGGCCCTTTTTTCTCACAACTACTGTAGTCAATTACTTCTTGGTAATTTAGTGACCCTAATCACAAACACAATAACAATACCACAAACACCGGATATGAAAAATAATTTACTGGAGTTATTTTTCACAAATATAAATTCAATCTTACCTTCTCATAAATGGATCTATAACCATTTGACTGTCTAACCCAAATACTCCAAATAACAACAGGCCCTGCAAAAATAAACAAAATACATGCTGACTTTATATTCATTCTGAATGACTTGTAACTTTTTGGATTTTTATTTTTACTCATTTTTTTTTCCAAACTATACTCCTCATGTAGATCACAACTTGGGGATCCCATCAGTGTCAGAACTATGTTCAGTCGTTAGGCAAATATACCATATACACCTGCCTCAAATTCCAAATGAGGTCCATGTTAAGACATACTGATAATATGTTGTCCCTATGACATATGATAAGCTTTTTCAGTTACTTCTTATTTGGGGGGGGGGGGGGGGGGGAGGGGGCAGGAGGAAGGGGAAATGCCCTGTAATTTTTCAGTATCCAGGTAGTGAGTCTTGACATATTGTAATCATGAATATGGGACTTAATATACTTTTCTCTCTGCAGGTAGTACCAGAAACAGAAAAGGTATACCCTTCCTGAGATACAATTAACTGAAAAGTGTCAAAACCAGAACAGACCTATTTTTCAGAACAAAATCATGTCTCATTGTCACCCACTGACTCCTGTGGGCTTGATACGGACATAGAGGTCAGGGTCACTCATCTCTAAAATTCAATGCGACTTCTTGAAAACACAATCTGCATGAAATTAATCTGCAATTTCAACCAAGGTCTTCAAATGACGCATGATCCTGTCCAGTTTGATTAACCCTTAAAGTGCTGATTTAAGATTGAGTCAACAGCTTTCCTCGGGACACTTTGCGGGCATTGCGCGCAAAGTGTCCCGAGGAAAGCTGTTGACTAAGACTACTTTTTGCTTCAGACAAAGCTTGCTGGTATTTGAATAAAAGGTACCTTCATGAGGCATTTGACTCTTTTAACCATTATATGTTTAAATGGTAATTAGAAAGCAACTATATTCAGTGATTAGCACTTTAAGGGTTAAGATTGATCAAGTCCTTATCACACACAAACCCACTTCCACTTAAGTGGGCCAGTGACATTGAGATTAAGGTCAAGGTCAACCATCTGCAGACCCAACATTGGCCTTGTTAAGATGCATCGTCCATCTAAGTTTGATTAAATTTTGTGAACTCCTTGCATTTTCATCTGGAAACCAACTTTCACTTAAGTGATCCTGTGACCTTGAGAATAAGGTCAAGTTCACCCATCTGCAATCCCAACCCAGACTTTGTGCAAGTTACATCATCCTACCAAGTTTGATTAAATTTGCTGAAATCCTTCTCGAGTTATCCCTGGAAACTATGTGGTGAAGAACAAGTGAAAGAAACAGACACAAATGTGAGATATCTTCTGTACTTCATGTGGGGAGACACAATAATACAATTTTTGCTATATTCAGTGATGGATGCCATCACCAGAGAGACAGATTGTATTGTGAAGTATTTTTTGAATGAGGTATTTACAGAAATTTGGACCAAAAAAAAAAAAATATCCACACAAAAATATCCCTAAAAAAATTCAACCAAGAAGACGTCTCTCTTCATATTGCTAATTGTATAATTTGTGCCAGTGCAACAAATATAACATATTGTCCTGTTCAAAGTTTGTATAAATAACATCTTATGTTGATACTCCGTCTAGTATTAAAGATGTCTCTTCACAATAAATGGTCCCTCACCTTTGCATGTACAGTGTACAGGTCTAGAAAAATCAAGCATTATTATATTTACTAAACGTATGCTCCCTCAGCATGAAACAACATAATGCATATATAATGTCACAAACTCAAAAATGTAACATACCTGTCCATAATTGAAGAATGTGTCTACAAATTCTATCTCAACATATATTCCACCCGTGGATTCATTGAATAATTTCCATAAGCACAGGAACCATCCCTGAAAGAACGCAACAGTCCATCATCTACACAGAGAACTAATGTACAACACGCAGGAAAAGCTTCGCTCACGGCAAATGCTCACATAAGGTCAACAAGCAACCATACCCCTTTCCTGGTTAGAATACGACAGAGTCAACAGCTTTCTTTGGGCGGGGCTGTGTGGGCATTGCACCCAACCCTCACCAAGGGCTGTTTGTTGACCTGGGACCTGCTCATCAGTTCTCACTCCCAAATTTTTCTGCTAGCGACAATTTTCATTAAAAGACGTTACGGCGGATAGTGTCACCAATGAGCCTGAAAAGATTTATAACCGATGCAAAATATTTTCCTGACAACCTTTCAATTTTGAAAGTTAGAAACAGAAATTATGTGTTACATGTCATTAAACTGCCAAAAATGTTTCAAGGATGACGCTTGTTTACCTCAACCTGTTACCACAACATAACAAGAGGACACTGTGAGCAGCCCATGCTCGGCTGACTTACAAAGATATAAGTGTTCACCAAATTATGAGCCCCAACCTGACCTGAGCTGAGCTTGGGGCTAATTTTGAATTTAGTGACCTACTTTTATGGATATGCATTTTAGACCTGGGCCCGATTCCTAAGACGTGAGTTCAAACTCAAAAACTGAGTACGTACTCAATTCTGAGTTTGAACTCAGATCCGGAAGTTGAGTTCATTCCTGAGTGCCGTCACAACCTGAGTTTGAGTTTTTTCAAATAAAATTATTGAGTTTCAAACTCGCGTTTTTGAGTCAGCTGCAGACCACACTCAGCGTGATTGAAATCAGTCCCGGATTAAGGCATTATCATCATCATCATGAACACGTGTGGAGTTTTGGATGCTTCATACCGTATTCGCCGTTATGGTCAATTACATTTACATGTAAGCCTACATCGTCGCCGTATTATAGATTATTATAATCCTCTTGAATCATTATCTGACGAACAATTGATTCAGCGATATAGGTTTTCCTTGAATGGTACATGTATCCATCGTATCACGAATATGATATCCACTGACTTAGAAAGAGCTTCAAATCGTGGATGCCCTCTACCTCCCGTTCTTGAAGTTGCTGCAACCTTGCGGTTTTACGCGTGCGGTGCCTTTCAACTGGTCGTTGGGGACACAAAAATTGGCCTGCCTGCATCGTCTGTTTGTAGGTCTATCCGAAGGGTCTCCTTGGCCATCACTGCACATCTCAATGAGATTGTAAAGATGCCATCAAGTGACGACGGAATTTCAGTTACTAAATCAGATTTTTATAATATTGCTGGTGGGTATTAAGACTGTTCTTGTTTTCCTTGAAAAAAAATTGAAACTGAATGCATCCTACAGGTGGCGCAAAATCAATTACTATTTTGCATGTAAATGTATGGGGAGCGTCCATGGTGAAGTCTGGGTTGCGTCTGCGTACTGTACGCCAGTATATTTTCAAGATCTTTTTCAATTAAATAAATTAAATCATTAAAATAAATAAATTAATAAATTGATTAATCAATATCGTACAAGACATGTATAAAATGATAAGAAAGGATTAATTGTTCACCCACAAAAATAAAAACGTAGTGGGTAATTATTCAAAGGAAGGCATATGTAAGTTCTTAGATAACCCTACATAACATGGATGATAAGATTGAGAGTTTAAAAAAAATATTCAATAAGGAAAAATATTAATAAAATTTAAACCTTTTTGTTATATATTTTAATGCTACAATTTAGGCCAATAATGATTCCATGATCGTTTTCTCCTCAAGACTTGAAAAAGCAGCCCCTCTGATCTCTGTACCCCTTTCCTCGCACCTGCCTAGCTGAATGCCAACGAGAGACTCCATTTTATTTTGGGGCTGGAACTGCGAAGACGCTGCTACAATGGACTGTTTACACCGGAACAAGGCATAACTACGTGATTCTTATCTCCTTTCATAAAGAACACATACGAGAATTGACTCCGTGGAGTCTTTTTCCAGTTTCGTTTTGGGAATGCACTCAGGCACATTCTGAGTTTGAACTCAGGTGAGTCACACTCAGACACTGAGTACAAACTCACGTCTTAGGAATCGGGGCCCTGATACTCAGGTCTCAAAACAAAAGTCTCTAGACAAAAATGTTACTGGTCAAGCATAATAAATGAATATCACTTTGACCCAGATACTTGACTTAATGACCTAGTTTTATAACATAACATGCACATTAGTCCTCATTCATATAAATGTGAGGTTTTCATGAACAAAAAGCACAGGGAAGTTACAGCCCATAGATAAATAATTTACAGGTATGTCAGTCACTCAGATACATGACCTAATTACTTGGTTCCACTACATGGTATGTATTTGAGGCCTGATATATGTTCATGTGAAGTTTCATGACACCCATCAAAGTAGAAAGAAATTACAGAATACTGATGAACAGAACATGGATCTTTCACTATGACCCATTTCCTTGACCTTGTATGACTCACAAGTCACCTGAGCTCAAAATTGATAAAAAGGGCATCAGCGGGTCACGTGGGAGAATCCATTAAGTTAAGGTTGTGTACACTTACAAAACAAGACGACAAAAGCAGAAGTAGTATCAATACAGTGTGGCGTGTCACTTGATACTCATCCCGCATCTGTAAAACTTTCCGCTCTTCCTCATCCCGCCCAAACTGTATTGTGTTGTATGTTCGTATGAGTCGCGTACACTCCCGCCGCTGCTCGTCACTGCAACCCGCCTGTGCGGTACATATCTTAGCGGCAGCTGATTCCTCTTGCAGGAGACTGGAGGAGGACGAGTTGGATCCCTCGTCATCATTGTCCAAGACCGCTATATCATGTGGCACAATGTCTTCTATATTTTTGACTGAAAATGTAAAAAGAAGACTTTGGGCGCTCGCAATTATATCATGGATTAGTTATTTTGTCCATTCTCAATTGTCATTTTCAAATCTGATGTGTCAAAAATAAATTTCCTACTTCAGATGTATGCCATACATGGTACTATGCTACACATTTTCACTAATTTTGCTAACTGCACAAAGGGGTGAAGTAGTCTTTCAACATATTTACTCCCATAAGAACAATGTCCAATCAAATGCACTCACAGCTTAAGTAAAATACAGAAAAAGCAACAAAAAAAAATATACAATATAAAATGAAAATGTGTGTATATCTGAAAATTATATGGTTACAGTTGCATTCTTTACTACAAAATACATGTTAATGTTTTCTTTCATGTTTATGGCTTCAATGATTGTAGTGCATGCAACAGTTGTTTCAAACACGGCTCTTGATGTTCCAGCTGGGACTTCAAGCTAGAGTCAAGCCACGTTACACATAACTACATATACATTGTACACCAAAAATTTTTCTTTTAATCCATAATTGGTCAGAATAGGAAATTTACGCTGCTGATCCACAGTGTGATGACGTGATGCATGTAGGGCTCATCCACAGAATCTGCTCAATATATTTTGCATGAAAGAGAAAATGTCAGTGACTATGAAGCAAACGACATTTTACATCCAGAGGTTTTGGTACAATTTGGTTAAGATCACCCTTCCCCGTCAAAGGTGGGACTGCGAGGGTATACATGATCTGAATACAGTGGCATCTTCAAATGTTTTTTAACTCCTGTTGTGTCACTAAATACAATACACACAGTACCCGTTGCACGGTGCCAACCCTTCTGCCAAGAAACAGTGACCACATACAACATGTGACATTTCACTGCAAAAAAACTTACAAAAACACTGATCCAGGGTACAGCAGAAGTTACCGCTATCCTTTGTTTGCGACTTAAAACAGGTTTCATTACATACTTGGTTTATAGGTAACAGCAACATTGAATTTTAACCTTCTACTTTTGTTTTTAAATCTTATACCTGAACATCCTGCTTTGCAGTCCTGGCAGTTCAGCTGGTCTCCCTGTCCCAGCTGAGTGCCGTTTGTCTTAGGTCGCGGTCTGCTGTTGCTGTTGCTGCAGTTTGACACAGGTGACCCCGGGGCTTGCCACATGGGGGTCCTTTCATCCGTGTCATCCACATCTACCCGGTCCTGTGAGTCTGGCTGTGGCGATGTCTTGCGTTCAAAGCGGGTTTGGACGACCAGTGCCACAATGGTTATGATGATTGTCAGGGATAAGACCACAACAGATATGATCAACTGCAAAGAAAATTAAATAACGGTCACACACGTAACTCTCATTTCTTTAGCCATCCAGTCCCCTTTCCAAAGTCTCGACAACATTTGCAGGAAAAACTTTGTAGCATTAACTTCCACACCTTGCTTTCACTTCACCTTTGAAAAACATTGAAACAATCCCAGATTATCGATATCTATATTCTCGTCACCACATATATATGAATGCCAATTATATCTAAAGCTGTCAGTTTTTATTTGTTTTTACTGATCGTTTTGCCACACACAACATCATGTATCATGTACTATGAATAAGCACAGAGACTTTTATGGCAACTTAAAACAATATCAAAAAATAGTCTTGCATTATGTCTGACCACTAGATGTCAGCACCTGCCAGCAAGTTGACACAGACCTGAGGAATGCCAAATTGGAAGGTAGGGTCATGGGATGGTTTGTCTGGTCTCCTTCCCACCATCAGAAGCAGCCCGGACAGAAACACAGGCAGCCTGAAGCGAAACAGACAACATCTCCACGATAAACATAAATTACAAATCAGTTTGGGAATGTCACTATACTGTAAGAATTGAACTAAACTAATTTTACTTTCAAAGCACATTTACAAATTCATCAATAGACAAAGGGATTAAGAGTCCCAGAGGGGTAAAAACTCATTCAGGTGGGCACCAATGAAAGTACATTTTAATTGCAACATGTCCCAAACCCACTTGCACTCAAGAATGCACAAACTAAAAAAAATGTATACATGTATATATAAATATACCAGCACATTCAAAGTTGAATAAAATTGACTTTTCATATTTGTAATCACAGAGGAATAAAATAGATGGAGGTACAACGCCTAATATACACCTCCATACTACTCACCATGGAGGAATGAATCATTCCTCCATGATGTAAAATGCACAAGCAAATCAAATGAACATATGCTGAAAATCCCTCCTGATAATTCAGTGTTAAATTTAGATATGCACAAAATGGAAGCAAAACAACTGCATGGAAACCTGCTATACATACATGTGCATCTTACAATTATACATTTACATACATTTTAAACTCCAGAAGCTACTGACAAGGTGCAACTGTTTTATATGGCATTAGATATAAATAATGAAAGATATCAGTTTTTGGATAATTTTGTACATTATCTTTTATGTAGCAGTAGGATATACAAATTAAGTGTACCACAATCAGTCGGTAGAAAAACATTACCACTCACCCAAAGCCTGCCAAATATAAATAAAATCGTAATCGCAGCACGGAACAGAGGCTGCGTACACGCAGAAGGCAAAGAGCCACAGCAAGAACTGCCGTCCAGCAGCGAGCAGCAATGATTCCTGTGTAAAGTAGGATGAACTGTAGGTAGAACTGCCACTCTACGGAGCTGTCCGTGTTCATCCATAGGATCATGCCTATGCTGGCCAACATCTGTGAGGCAAGATGTATTTTTTTTATTTGTTTTACAATGAAACATATTTCCAGAGATAAATTAGGCATCACAGTGGTCTCATTACAGACGTGAAACTGGCTAGTATCCTGCATGGAGACTGGTTATCTTATCCAACAGTCCAGGTCAACAGATTCCAGTGGTAACATTTGAATGCACTGTGCCCTAAATGTGCCACTGACTAGGCCTCTAACCTAGCATGCAATATGGGTAAAGACTGTACAGTTGAACCTTTAACTGACAACAAGTCTCTCACAGAACCTTTGATAAAAATTATTTATGTAATATACAGTGAAACCTCATTATAATGTAACCATCTGTTCCCTAAAATTGTGTCAGGTATTTAAATATGTCAGATAAAAGAATCACATAACACAGAAAATATACTTTGTGTTCCTTAGAATGTGTGTCGTTAAGTGAATATGTTGGACATCTGAGTGTCATTGTAATGAGGTTTAACTGTAGCTATTGATTATTAAGGGATAGTTCAACATTATCATCATTTTATAATTAGTACTTAGGGTACTAAATTTCATGACCCCCCTCCCTCCCCCCAAATTAGTACTTTAAAAATGATAATTTTCCCCCCAAATCATAGCAAAATTGCACAAAACAGGCCAAAAATTGACCATCATTTTCCATATCCTGTGAAAGCGTGCAGACCCATTTAACCCCCTCCCCCCTTGCGTACTGTAAGTACTAATACAAAAAAGATGAAAATGTTGAACCATCCCTAAACACTTATCAAAAAATGTGTATCTTGTTTTAAAATGTTTTGCATATATATTTCTAGCATTTAATATAAAGAACACGGAGGTCATGATTATTCTGTGTTCTGCTGACTGGAATCTGCTTTTACAGCATTGCAACATACGCACTGTAGTCTGTATAGCTATATACATTTACAGTGGTAGAAGTTTGATATATAATTCATAAACAGATAAGAAAAAAATCGCAGCACCACCTGGTGGCTAAATAAGAACTAGGTGATCTTATGTGCAACATCAAAGCAATTGGCCAACTAGTTCTTGAGATGAATGTCTTTTTTTTTTTAAATCAATTAAAAAAATCATAAAAAATTTAAAAATTATTGCATCACGATCTCCTTTGCAAACTTAGTAGAGGTTCACCTAGTGAACAGCCATGTGCAAAATCAAAACATTCCAGGCACTGGTTTTTGAGAAGAAGTCAAAAATCTAAACACAATTGCCATATATATATATATATATATGTACTGTACACTGGTCGCAGTTACAGGGGTTGCAAATTTTGATTTCCTATAACTTCGCCAAAAATTAACATATTCATATCATTTTCGCAAACTTTCATTGTCTAAAGTTATTGTGTCAGAAAACAACTCAAGGGTTTGTTAGCTTTTCAAAAAAAAAAAATTCAATTTTTAGCAATTTTTGTTAAAACTATTGATTAACTCTTTCACCACTGCATTTCTCCCCACGTTAACCTCTGACCGCTAAAAATCTTAGCATATTTTTCAACTATTTTGACCAATTTGATACTAGATTTTGTATCTAAAACATTTCTCATGGTATTTATTTCAACCTGTTCAGCACTAGCAATAAACACCATGGTTTTTATTTTGCAAGGTCAGTTTCAAGGTCACAAGGTCCTTTTCCACGTCAAAGGTCATGACATTTGGCAGCTCTCTTGGTATTAAAGAAAGATCTATCAAAGCAAGAGATGTATCTGATGCTGCCATTATTCCATTTAAAAATTGAACCACTTTGTTCCTTTGAATCAATCATATATATTTATAGTAAATACAATAAATAAAGGTAAAAAAATATCATGTAAACAAAGTTTTTTGCTTGTGTTACATAGGACTTTATTCCAACCTTGCCTGTTTATACAGGCAAGGTGGGAATCCTGTTCAGCAGTTCTGGATAAGAAGTCAAACATAACTTTAACACATAAACATTAATTACAAAATAGGCAAAAATTGCAGTGCCACCTGGTGGCCAAAATAAGAACTAGGTGACCTGGTGGGCAAAATCATAGCAATTGGTCAAGCAGCTCCTAAGAAAAACCATTCTTTTTTTTTCAAAAAAAAAAAGCAAAAAAAAATCATTAAAATATCATGCCAGTTGCTGGACAAAATTTGTACTGCATGAACCCAGGTGACAATGTATCAAAGAAATTGGCCATGCAGTTCTTAAGAAAAGTGTTTTTTTTTTTTTTAAATAAACACTTCAGAAAAAAATAGAAAAATTAATGCATTACAATCTCCTTTGCAAACTTAGTTGAGGACCACCTGGCGAACAACCAAGTACAAAATCAAATATTTCATCCAACAGTTATCAAGAAATGAAAGATGTAAAAAAAAAAAAAATGGAGGGAAGGACATACAGACAGATACAGAAGATGGACACAAATGGGTTTGATAAGCTCTGCTGATTGAAAGGTCATCAGACAGGTGTTGGATTTCACAGGTTTTACAGACATAACAGACAGTCGAAGATGATAGCCTCTGATGCTGCACTAAATTCTTGTTACTGCAAATAGACCATGCTATATTACCTGTGACACTACTATACAGACAGTGAATTGGTGTGGAATGCTTCGACAGCGCCGGCTCAGAATGAACACCCCTAAGTTCCATACCTGCAATTGATGATGTAAAAATGTTTTACATCCATATATTTTGCACAAAGAAACATATATTCATAACATGAAAGCGTGCTACTATTGACCAAATTTAGTCTGTTTACACTTGAAAGTAAATTACTTTCTCTATATATACCAGGCTGCAAAATAATGGATTAAATTTTGAGTCCCACAACCTCAGTACAACTACAATATTGCATCATACTTTACCATCAATGCACTTTAGTATTGTTAAAACTGTCCATTTCCTTCTTGAACATTGGAAAATCTGATCATAAAAATATGGACAAAGAAAGGCTGCTTGCCAACTTAGGTTAAGAATATGCAAACTGAATATTTGTTAACAGATGCAATTTTTTATGCATGTTAATCATCACCTGCAACTTGAGTGTATTAATTTTGACTTACACAACACACAAGTCCCAGAATGCTAATGTGGAAGGCCGTTTCTGCGACCAGATTTGCGTAGCTGGCAGTAGATGCTGCCGGCAACATCACCATTTTGGCTGAGACGAACATGAGGGGCGCGGACAGAAAAGTACACACAACCATGCCTGTGGCAATCTGAAAGAGATGTAGCAGCAATTTCATCCAGCATCCCACCAAATCTTGAGTTTCTTTTACCGATGTAGTCGACCGTTTAACTCTTTGACACATAGATCTAGTAACATATGTCACGCAAAGCAAATACTGCCTTCTTGTTGGCTGAAAATATTTTCAGTGTTGTGGGACTTCTGCAGACTGCCCTCCCATATTAAATTCTGATGAAAATAATCTCATAATAAAATGAGGTACACCTGAAATTCAATACCATTTGAGAGACAAGACCTTTTAATTTAGTATGGCACTCAGCTGTTTTCAGTTTCATTGATCAACTGTCATGCTAGATCACTACATACCGTATTCATTCTAATGAGCACACAGTTCCCCTAGGAATTCATTCTAATTACCCACAGTGCCTTCAGGAAAAGCAAATGTTACTATTTGGTTAACAAACAGGCAACAGACTAGAATTGAACATTAAAGATTTATATACATTATGGATGAAAATCAACGCTTCTTTTCTGAAAAAAATGGGACGTGTGCCCTGATTAGGGCACGTGTCCATAATCCAATCGATGCAGTATATATATATACAAACCAGTAAGACTATTTCTATTGCTAGGTTTTACCCATACTTACGGTGTCAGCAACGATGCCGTACTGGCTGGCATAGATAAAGACGCTGGGAGCAGTCGGGAATGTTCCATACAGGAACCCATACATGGAGTAGTCCAAGGTCTCATTGGGGCTCCCTGCATCCATAGCATTAACCACCTCTCGTGTGACAAATGGAAGCAATAATCTGCAAAACAGCCAAGCTACCCTCAGTCACAGTAACAGACACTGAACGAGAAATGCTTTGGCAGCCGACCCATCTCTAAACTCCCCCTACTGACCCCATCAACTTACTTCCCACCAAAAATATTAGAAAAATAAAAACACCTACTTAACCAAAATTGTGGAATATTTAACATAAAGACAACATGCCGACCCACTCCAAATATCAGACTGAGAAGAAAAAAGTTATATCTGCCTACCTACCCCCCAAAATTTTGGTTTATTGGGGAAACACACTTATTTTTTTGGGGGGGGGGGGCCTTAATGACACAATGTGTGCTTCTTTGTTGTCTTTATCATTTAAAACAAAATACGGCTTTCTAGCATATTTTTCCAAGTAACTGTACATGGCACTTTGGGTCAGTATTTTCTACAGCTACTAAAGACAGGACTCTGTCACATGTTTTGTGCAACTACCAAACAAGTTTTGATAAAAGTACACCATTCAGGAACATAAACAACAAAGGATGGAGAATAAGGAAATGACAATTTCAAACACAAAATCTCATAGACTTTTTTTTTTTTCATGCAAAGTCCCAGCAGTTTGGATGAACATTTCTGATAACAAAGGATGAACTGACAATCACGAGGACAATTTTCAACTGAGATATCTAACCCCTGAAAAACCTGCAGTACCGGTAGTACAAAGTTTGTCAACCTTCCCAGGTGCTATTCAACTGAGTCTATCCACACTCGGTGCCTACAGCTATTTGCCATGATGCTCCTGTGCTATCCACACATATCAAGCCTTTCCAAGTGGGTTTGGGACCCAGAATTGAGGTTCAGCATGCAAGTAGAACTTGGAGAGTGAATAAATTGTCACCACAAAGTCCCTGTGCCCTTCATGTCCTTGTGTTCTCAACTCCAACCCCAACCCCAGATGCCTTCAGAAAAGCCACAAATGTGAGGACACTTCTGTGGCTTCAGCTTCAGCACTCATTATGTACATGTACAGTGGTACCTGCTGTATGCAACCACTACTGTCAGCAGCCACATTGCTTTTTTGTGGTCACTAGGCTTGGAGATAGGGGTCAATTTCTTTGTATAATTTACCTGTGGTGACAGGTCACCTGCTGTGTGTGGCCAATTTTTCTTGGCAAAAGGGGTGGCCACATACAGCAGGTACCACCGTATATCACAAGAAAAGGCCGGTTAACTGCCTTGACAGCTGAAAAAAGCCAAGTAAGATACAATGCTGGGTGAATCTTGTGCAATATAGCCAGGCCAGTTTTACTCGGCCTTGGGTTTTTCAGAGACAGGACTTCCAACATATGCTCTCCTGGCTTCTACTGTACATATTACTGGGTGACAACGGCCCCAGCAAATGAAAATTACATTGCAGCCCTAACCAATATTATCGTTTTCAGACCCATTTCATTAGGAAACTCCATGCCCAATAATCATGTCATCAGTAACTTGGCCACTGTGTCATTGGGATATGAACATCCGGTAAATAAGGGGAGCATTGTTCTGTCACACAGGAGCAAACTAATATTACAAGTGTACTGCAGCGCTGAAAAGTTCTAAGCCTTGTCAGCAGATACATTTTGAATATCATCCAAGGACTATTGCCAATGTATGGGTGTGGCAGTTACCAATCAGCACACTTTTAACATGTTTACACACAATTGCCGACAAGTCTGCAGGCAACGTACTCCATGCATTTACAACCATGCTTGAAAAAAGTGTCTAATTTTGTTATTTACCCATAAATTGTTTCCTGAATTCTAAATCAAACCCTTTGAATTACTTTGACTTTAATTTTTGAACAAAGCCAAACTCTTGTCAAAAGTATTACTGACCAGTGGTTACTGAGATCATGTAAACCAACAGCGAGCAGGGGGCGAGAGTTCCTATGGTCCTATAGTTCAGGACAAGTGAAATCCTTTTGAGGACAAGTGACTTTCAAATTTCATGTCTTATGGACAAGTACTTTTAATTGGCAAAATTCACAATATGTTAAATTCCAAAGATTGTTGGCATAACTCACTGTATGACATGATGATGATTTCCATTAAAACACTCTTTCAAACCAAAATCAAGGTGCACTTCCTCAGCATTCAGGAGGACAAGTGAAACTTTTATGTCACTTGTCCTGCAGACGAGTAATTTCAAAACAATTTTTCTCACACTGGCAAGAATATCCTTTTCAGAGTAGTTACCATGGCTACCTTAGAGACCAAATCAACAGCTATCTTCTGCATGCTTTGGGTACAATGAGTTCAAAGTTCAACCACAAAAATCGACCCAGTTCATTTTTAAGTTTCTCTCTGCAACTCCAAGCACACCCTGGTACTTGAATGAAAGATCTCAACAAGAAGAATCTGAATCCCAAATCTGTAATAACTCAAAGGAACAAAAATTTTGTTCTGACTACCACTGAAAGAGTTCAGTTGACCCGAGTACAGTTACCATCAGTTTGAGCGTGTAAAGCACTCACACTTTGGCCATGATGAGCAGTGCTGGGGGAAGCAGGGCCACGCCCGACTGACCCTTGATCTTCCCCACCATGCTGAGGCCCAGGCAGAACAACGCCGACGCACTGAAGGCATCACCTGTGGGAACAAAAATAGGCACACTTAATCAGACCACTGACAATATCTTCACTGGCATTTTGACACACCAAAATCTTCTCTTAACAAAATCAAAAGCGTTAAAATTACAAAACTATGCCTTCATATTGTGACAAATGCTTCTGGCTGTGCCCCAAGTCACAATTCAAAAGGATGACAAGGAGACAATGTGTTAAATGGGAAACAATGCTTGTTTCAAAGGACACATGTTTTAACAACAAACAATCCAGCCTACTTACATTAGAACACATGTCCCCCTGTTATATGCTGACATTGTCTGACAGAGGGCAGCATGCATTTTTACCGTCATATTTTTTGACAGTCCATGTAACAACATCGCAATCTGATTCAAATTTTTTTTTTTTTTTTTTGCAGAATGAAAGCTGGTGCCAAAATGCCCAGCAGCACAAAAGGTTGGTTGGTTGGTTGGTTGAAGGACTTTGTTTGGTCCAAGTACATAAGTATACATGATGCATACAATATCATATTTAAACCAGGAGACACTGCATTAAGATGCCGGAGAATCACTAGATCATGCAGGCCACCCAAGAGTTAAGAGTTAAGCTGCTGGCTAAGGAACAAGAAGTTTTTTTTCAGGGTTGTTAGACCAAATGATGATAAAGATAAAGATGATAAGTGAATCATTAATGACTGTTACTGGTACAGATATAACAATTGGCAATATTGCAGTTGGTTTCATAGTTATAAATAATGTACTTCTTTGCATACTGGTTGAAACCTTTCCTGAATGAGTATGGAAAAGGCACATTTTAAGTGGTATTCGTGCATTTGTACCCAGTAAGTAAATTTTCATGTTCACTTTTTTTTTTCATATTTTGACATGAAAGGATAATGTAATAAATATAGGCTAGACGAAAGGCCACTGGCACGCCTAAATATTCTAAATCATGGTACACTGCAGCGGGCTGCATTGATCAACATAAAAGGAAACACGGGACAATCTTTCATTTTACCCTGTTCTTACTTTGGGCTGCTTGAGCTCTGTGTGTGATGAAGTATCAAAGGAACTCAAATGAAGCATGACATATGATGATCCAACACCTAATTTCTAGTTGTTTATGAACTTGTAATCCAGAAAACAGACTGGGCCAAATGCACGAGTATCAAAAATATTTTCCTGGCCAAGACTGGTAAATAACAGGTCCAATGAAAACAAAAATTACTGTATTAAAGCAAATTAAGCAATTTACAGTACACTAAACCCAAGACTGGTAAATAACAACAGGTCCTATGAACAAGAAATTACTGTATTAAAGCAAATTAAGCAATTCACAGTGCACTAAACATGTAAAGCCTACAAACAATGTCAACAGGGACTCACCTAACACTTTCAACACATTGTATAATGGCACAGGCACTGTTTGATGAAAAATGAAATTTCCCAGAATGCCAAGGGCAGTCATGAAGATAATAGGATTCAGAAGGAGGCTGCTCAACACATGTAAAACGACCACCAGGGGGCTCTTTTTTCTGTCCTCTGTTGGTGCCGTTTTCCTTTTCTGGTACTCGAGAAGCCCAAACCCAATGGGGTTGAGGAATATTAATGAAATTGGCGCAACTAAGTAGATATACTTGATAAAGTTGGCATGTGGGGTGTTTTCGTAGACTGCCTGTACTGTAAGAAGAAGCAACAAAATCACTGTCACACTTTTTTTTCACAGTTGCCTCCAGTACTCAATGTCTTCTGCACATCATATGTAATCAAAAAAAAAAAAAAAAAAAGGTCTTCTGAGCAGACCAAATGTATTGTCCCTGCTACAACTGTGAAGAAAACACATAGAGATTGGTCTGTTGAGCAGGCGAGAAAAGGTTTGCAAAGCGCATGAAAACCACACTCAAAATTGGGCAGACAAAGCAATGGTCCGACAGATTTCACGATCTAATACAAGCTCAGCCTTTTCTTTGCTGACAGAAACTCTCACGACTGGTATTTTTTTTTTTTTTTTTTTTTTTTTTAAATATGGTCATCTCGGAACTTCCTGCAGCAATTCTTAACATTTTTTTTTTCCACAAAAAATATTTAATGAAACCCTGACATTGTTAAAATCAGGTTTCCAATTTTTGTTTTACTGATTGTCTACATTTTCCCCTCTCAATTAACTCCTTTAACAAACAAGAGACCCATGCGCCTAATACTCTGCTGACATTTAATAAGATGACCATTACAAACATTCATTTCCTGAAATAAAATCCCTCTTCAAGCTCCTCTACAATGTGCAATATCAAACTTCACCTGATACACATTTGTGGTTCATATGGTATCATAAATTTGCCTTATTGTTCATCAACATATGGAATATACTGTCTTGTATATAGGGTACAGCTCTTAATGACCTTGAAAAATAGGTACAGGTCACCGGAAATTTCACTAAATTTGATCATTGACCTGATGCATATTCCATGCATATTTTGTACCTCTACCCAATATTCATTATTGCAATAATGTTTTAATGTATTTTGATCCCTATGATGCAGGTGGTGCCACCAAATTTCAGCATGGTTTCATTTTTATGCCTGCCTGATCAACATTCTTACAAAACTCTGCCATGGTTTATGGACAAATCTTTGACGAACAGCATTCTCAAAATTGTTACATTATGGTCCATATGTAACATTAATTATAATACATAGGTGGCACTACTGATATCACAAGCAACCTATGTTTCCATACCTTTTATAAGTTCTGAAAGTTATATGGAGCTAACTTCAAAATTGTGCACTGTATGGTACTCACGAAAAAGAAAAACAAGGCTTAAAGCCTGGAGGTGGGGCTTTTTGTTGTTTTTCCTTTGTTTTCATTAGGGCATGAACATATGTTTACATGTATAATATACATATACATGTATATGAAATTTGGGTACATTTGCGAGTAAATTATCATGGCTATTATAGTAATATCTGTAAGACCTTAATTTACCGGGCTTAATATGAATATTTTGTTAACATTTCAATACATGTAGGTTTGTGTATGATCAAACAAAAATTTATTTCTAGGGTGGGAGTGAGCGTATTTTGGAGATCGTTTATGCGCACGCATAATGTGTTATGACATATGTAAAGCAGCCACAGTCACGTATGAAAAGACCTGTTGCTGAAGCCAGCGAAGAGGTGGAACTAGAAGAATACCTGAGGATTACTCAGTAGTTTCACAAGTAAGTGCGTGTTTTTCATATTTCATTGTTTTACCTTGTACATATTACACGAGCGAAGATGTGTTTGTATAAATTTTGACAGGTTCTCTGCCACTTGCGGTGTCATAGCATCAATGTGGTATCTACGCGGTCATTGCCATGTTGACCATCACATGAACATTATGGCGATGTCATTCACCATCAGCACATGCTTTTGAATATCGGCGCATTGCTCGCAAATTAAACTTGATGTGTGTTTTGAAGTCTTATACTGAGTTGTTATTGTATGTCACTAAGTCTGCTTTATTGATTGCTACATTTTTAATGTTTGTCAGGGTCCACACATAGCAGGCACAATGAAAACTTGTAAGAATGACACTATTTTTTCCAAGAAAATGAGTCAGATATCTGAATATTTCAGATTAATGAGTCAAAAAACAAAGGAACAACAACTTCAGTCCCTTCAAATTTGTGTCATTATAATGAATATGTCAGATAACTGAGTGTCACTTTGAGTTTTCACTGTATTATTTCATTTGAGCTCCAGTACACTTTAATCAGGTGGTGCAAAATAGAAACAGAATTGTTAGCCCCCTCATCACTGGAAGTGCTTCTCCTCTGGTTTAGTTTGTACCCTTGATCTGTAAAAGGCCACCCTGTACATCTGATACATACAGGTTGTCATTTTCCATTCCAAGGGTATGCAGGAAGATGGACCTTAAACAAAAGGTCTGCGTGAACAGCCCGTGCCTCAGCTGATCTTGACATTCATCACACTTGCAGCTCTATGAACTTTGGAAAGGATCGAGGACACCATGTTCTGAGTAAGTCTGACCTTCATAGAAGAACACCCACACGTGCAACATCAAAGTTCAAGTAATTCTCAAGTTATAATGAAGAGTAAAATTCATGTATGTTGCACTGTGATCCCACAAACGAGGTCAAGGTCATTCATGTACTGTCTCAGCATGACCTTCATACAAAATAGTAAACATGTGTAGCTAACCCAAAACAGATCTCAAGATATCAAGTAAACAGTAAATTTCGTGTCAGTTGTCCTGTGAATTAGCATTAGAATGCCCATTGATTTACATGGTAATCAATAGGAAAGCTGCATTGAACGATAAGTACCCGAATTGAAAATCCTTAAAAATCAGGAATCCAAAGCAGTGCCACCTAGTAAACAACTGTTTGACCCTTCCACAACAATATATCCATCACATTTCAGCTTAATCTGAGGGATGGTTCTGAGAACAAGTGAAAAATAGCAAATCCATACAAAAAATTCATTAAAAAAAATTGCAGCGCCACCTGGTGAACAAATTGGGAACTAGGTGTTCCCGGGAGTGTCCATGTACGATATCAAAGCAATTGGGTGAGTGGTTTCAGAGAAGAATTTTGAAGGTATGCCCCCCCCCCCCCAAAACAACAAAATTCATCAAAAATCCAAAAATCAATAGAGCTTGACCATTTGAACACACTTGGTAAATATCCACCCAAGGCACATCCCCACCAAGTTTGAAGTAAATCTGGTCAATATTATTAAAGTTACGACCATTACAAGAAATTCCTATGTTAAGTTTTCCTATTAAAACTTTTGTAGTGATTTTTGAAAAAAAATCACAAAAAAATCCAAATTCATTGGAACATGACCATTGGAACAAACCTGGTAGACACCCACCCAAGGTACATTGCCACCAAGTTTGAAGTTAATCTGGATGATGGATTTGGATAAGAATTCGAAAATGTAAATTAGCATTAGAATGCCCATTGACTTACATGGTAATCAATAGGAAAGGTGCATTTACCCCAAAGGAGCTGCCTTGAAAAAATCATTAAAAATCAGCAATCCGCAGCATTCCCACACAGTGAACAAGTTTGTTTGGCCCTTCCATTAGGAACATATCCACCAAGTGTAAGCTTAATCTGAGCGACGGTTCTGGAGAAGAAGTCGAAAATAACTATATCACACAAAAATTCACAAAAAAATTGGAAAAAACTGCAGCGCCACCTGGTGAACAAATTAACAACAAGGAGTCCCTAGATGTCTTCCTGTGTGACATCAAAGCATTTAGGTAAGCAGTTTCGGGGAAGATTTTTTAAGATTTGTCCAAAAAAAAAAAAAAAAAAAAAAATCACTAAAAATCCAAAAATCACTGGAGCATGACCACGTGAACATAATTGGTAGAAACCCACCCAAGGTACATTGCCACCAAGTTTGAAGTTAATCTGGATGACGGTTTTGGAGAAGAAGTCAAAAATATGTATTAGCATTAGAATGCCCATTGACTTCCATAGTAATCAATAGGAAAGCTGCATTGACCGACAAGTACCAGAATTGAAAAAATCCTTAAAAATCAGGAATCCGCAGCATTCCCACATAGTGAACAACTTTGTTTGACCCTTCTACAAGGAACATATCCACCAAGTTTCAGCTTAATCTGAGTGATGGTTCTGGAGAAGAAGTCGAAAATAGCTATAACACACAAAAATTCATAAAAAATTAGGAAAAAATTGCAGTGCCACCTGGTGAACAAATTAAGAACTAAGTGTCCCAGAGAGTGTTCCTGTGTGATATCAAAGCAATTGAGTGAGTGGTTTCGGAGTAGAAGATTTTTTAAGATTTACCCAAAAATGGACAAAAAAATTCATTAAAAATCCAAAAATCACTGGACCGTGACCATTTGAACAAACTTAGTAGAGACCCACCCAAGGCACATCTCCACCAAGTTTGAAGTGAATCTGGCTGACTGTTTTTGAGAAGAAGTCGAAAATGTGAATTGTGGACAACGGACGGACGATGGACGATGGACCCTCAAAAAACGTCAGCTGACTGACAAGTCAGCTGAGGTAAAAATCACACCAAAATCCCAGCAGAAGATGGGGTTTTAATCACACTTAAAATATGCATATATATATATATATATATATATATATATATATATATATATATATATATATATATATACATATACATACATACATAGATACATATATATACATACATACATACATACATTTCAACCTCTATTCAGATCGTTCAAAAAAGGCAAGTTATGAATGATTACGATGTGACAAATCTAAAGCTCAACATGTAAATGAATCAAACCAACTTTTAAATTATATAAGTTTTGCTTTGCTTTAATAATAGTTTTCACTGACGCCATTTTCCCTCCCATTAAAACACAACTTTTCCCATCTCTCCGTGACTGTTCTGGCACACAGTTTCCCTATACAGTATATCAATCGAAGAAAAAATAGTTTTAGCATCAAACAAAGTGGCCTTATCGAGCGCAAGGTTGAGTGAGTAGAGCACTGAGTGATAGGTCATTCAAAACGTGAACTGAAAATGTCGACAGTCTCAGCATGGCAATGTTTACAAACATCCACTTCTCGCTCGGATCCATGACCTAGATCTTGATTCCTCTCAGAATCCCACAATCAATTGAACGCAATCAATAAAGCAGACCAAGTGACATACAATAACAACTCAGTATAAGACTTCAAAACACACATCAAGTTTAATTTGTGAGCAATGCATTGATATTCAAAAGCATGTGTTCGTGATGAGCGACATTGCCATAATGACTTTTTTATTAATGTTCATGTGATGGTCGACATGGCAATGACCACGTGGATACCACATTGATGCTATGACACCGCTAGTGGCAGGGAACCTGTCAAATTTTATACAAACACATCTTCGCTCGTGTAAAATACACAATATAAAACAACGAAATATGAAAAACACACACTTACTTGTGAAACTACCGAGTAATCCTCACGTCTTCTTCGGGTTCCACCAATGGAACTTCAATATTCAAACAGAGTGCGGTAGGGAATTCCTGGACAACGTCATTTGGGTCATTTACATACAGATCTCGCGCATGCGTACATCTTATGTTTTCCGTCTGAGCCGGCTTTTCGTCTGCTTGTGCGACCAAGAAAATTACGCCACTCACAGCGAAAAGAAACGTGCCCCAGCCGCGCGTGACAAAATAAGACAGACACACACAGTTTCCATCGGTGTTGAAAATATGGAGCGATAGCGGGTTGTAAAAGAAGGACAAGGTCAGCCTTGGGCGTCCAAGTGATGATGATGTCGCTACATTCATTCTGATTCTGAACAGGTCTGATGTTCAGAGCAGTGCCCAGTTGTCGCACGTGCCGGAAAAAAAAAAAATCAAAGATCACAGGAGCCGCCCATTTCTTTGAAGTCGTTATATTCAAGTCGTCATGGATACTTGATCAGTCGTGTTTGTAATCAATCGAGATTGAATCCGAATATCATTATCATATTATAACCGCTCCAGCTTGATGAAGTTTTCTTTTCTTTTTCTTTTCTTTTTTTTTTGGGGGGGGGGGGGAGGGTGGGGAGAGTGGCTAGGTAATCAAATTCATGGGACAAAAGTGCCGTTAATTAAGATCAGTAAAGACAACGGCAACTTCAGAGACAAAGAGAGAGAAAAAACAACAAACAAATGGGCATACTATCTACGTTTCCCGCTAACTTCGAGATAAAATTTTGTCTGCATCGGCAGCTCTTGACTGCACATATTGCGAGGAAGACGTGCCCGCGACCTCCGCTACTTATCAAGCTGTTATTGTCTACGATGTCAAAGATTTATGTTATTCTATTCGTCATCAATTTTCCTAGGGGCACCATAAAATTTTCTCATGAACTTGACTTTATCAGTTCTGTATTTCTATAAGATTGTGCAAGGTATAATGTGTGAGTTTCTTTCTTCAGACATTCGTCTGCATGCCACTTGTGTGGGAAGTTGCAATACGTTGTTCAGAGCCTCGTCCGACAGAGAATTTTACCAACATTTCTCGACGACAATATAACGAATTTATTTTGAAAAATTAAAAAGGATTGTACTTGTAATTTCACATTGCTGTGTACCACACTAGCCAAATGCATTTGCAATGGATTAGAACAAGCTTTGAACGTTGTCACCATTGACAGAACGGTATACTGCACAACGGTCTGAACGGGTCCTCGGGTGTCACACTGTGTTCGGTATAATGGCACATGCGACATGAAAATTTGATGAGGAACTGTACGTTTCGAAACATAAAATTTATTATACAAAGAAGCCTCATTCTCTCACTCTTTCGGCCACTGCTTCAGCCATATCTATCTGCTATTATCGGTCGCAACCGTATACATTCTCCGAAAACACGCACACACAAGTCCAACTAAATAACATCCCATTTTTTTGCACATGCTTCCAGCACAGAATTATCTATCGTTCTTTCTTGTAAGTCATAGGCCTATGCAGAACAAAAGTTGATGTACATAAACTTAAGGTATCAACAATTTTTTCCAAACAAATCATTTTAGTCAAGTAATTCAGAATTTCATCTGGTCCTTTCTAGATCTGCTGTGGGGTTTTGTGTGTGTGTGTGTGTGTGTGTGTGTTGTTTGTTTTGTTTTGTTTTTGTTTTTTTTTTCTTGTTTTTGTTTTTGTTTTTTGTTTGTTTTGTTTTTGATTTGTTTTGTTTTGTTTGTTTTTTATCTCGCATTTCTATTTTGGTAATTTGCGATAAAAAAAAAAATACTGAGGATTTCAAATGTATCATATCATGACGCAAACTCGAAATATATGATTGCTTAGTTGCATTGGAACAATCTACTATAGTGTACAGTTGGTAGGAACAGCGCGAGGAAAATTATTCAGACGATAATATTGACAAGATCTACGAATGCAGTGCATCGTCAATAAAACAAACATCCTAAAACAAAATTTTTGGTAGGAAACACGACGAATCCTGGTGAAAAACTAACTCTCTCTCTCTCTCTCTCTCTCTCTCTCTCTCTCTCTCTCTCTCTCTCTCTCTCTCTCTCTCTCTCTCTCTCTCTCTCTCTCTCTCTCTCTCTCTCTCTCTCTCTCTCTCTCTCTCTCTCTCTTCTCTCTCTCTCTCTCTCTCTCTCTCTCTCTCTCTCTCTCTGTCTCTCTGCAGATAAGCATGAAGATAGTCTTTTGCTCACTGTAACCAAGGAGAAGGGGGGGGGGGGGTCGGTACGCTGGTACAGGTAATTATTCTTCTAGAGTACGCAGTACGGAAAATAAAAATCTTTCAAAATTTTGGATAGTACGAAGTACGTAAAACAAGACGGCTTCCAGTACGCCAGTACGGTAAATAAATTAAAAAAAAAAAAAAAAAAGCAGTACGCCAGTGCGAGAAACCCCTTACCGACCCTGAAGGAGGGCTTTTTCTACCATCTTTGCTGTAACATTAATAACCAATGGAACGGAGGTACCTGCATCCTAGAACTGCTGATACCAAATTATAGACAAATCTTGAAATATGAAACGACGTTTGTTTCACTGCATAAAAATTTAGTTTCCTGAGATTTGAGGTCAATATGTTCCAAGTTGAATCTGTATTTGCAGTGAACGGTGAAGATGACAGATCATGTGTTATTGTTTGCGACCATGTGTGTTCTCATTTGCTCGTTTTCCACACTTATGTAATCTAAAGCAAACAAATATGTCTATCAAAATATATACCACAAACACAGTCCATAGCAAACGATCGCGACTTGAATTATAAAAACATGCACAAGTTTAGCGTCAAAATGAACACCATATATAAAAGCTTTATTTGCTGTTTTGCGTCAATAAATGTGTCAAACATTGTCATTGACACCGGAACATTATGTAAGACTGCATGCCGTCGTCTTCAACTTCAAGTTCGAACGATGCGAAGGCCGTAGGCTTGAACAAACAACATAGGCACCGATGAGCGTACAAACTCGTCCATTTATCATTGAGTCTTGCGATACGAACATGCATGATTAAATATGATCAAGCACAGTTAATCACATGAAAAATTCTATTCTCGTTGACGGCCAACAAAATAGTGGTATTTCACAGTTCACTTTGTCTCCGCAGACGGCTCTGCAAGCACGTGGAGACTGCATGCAATTGTGCTTTGCTCTCGCAATATAGCGCACGCCACGTGACCGGCGAGAGCCAACTGGTTCTAAATATATCTCTCATCAGCGAGGAATTGCCCTAGAACCGTTGTGCTTGGCCAGAATGCCGTTATAAACAACACTTGCATGGTCGAATGTAAAAACTCTTTCTTCCCGCCAAAATATCATGTTTATTGACCAAAACAAAGGCACAACGGTCCTTCGACGCATGATTAGTGATGAATTACGTGGATAGGTACGTGTATGAAATATCGCGGAATGCAACTTTAAAGCACTTACATATTGTTATTGCGCCAAAACAGCGTACTTGCACAAGACTTGTAAGGGGAAGTGATAACTTGATTACATTTTCTCGTGGACTTTTTAGATCACTGTAACGAATGCTCAATGGATTTTTTCCGTCTGATGCATCTTTGGACGTGTTCAGACTGGTAACTGTCTGGATATGCAAAAACCTACGGAGAGCCTCATTGAGCTGACAAAAGTTCGGTGTTCACAGAATTGAGGTCACATTCACCCACGAATACAAGCAAGATACGGAACTTCTTTAACAGAAAGGTCCTGATAATGTGCATAGATCGATAAAGAATATCTACATTTTACATCAGCAATGAGCAGTAATACCAGTGTTACCATTAAGAGCACAAATGAAAGAAAATAACTTGCACCTTTTTAAAATCTGTTTCTTGTTTGCACCAGAATACATACGTTCGCCGGATGACATATTCTCAAAGTGAGGGCTTTTTCAGCAATTGTAACCAGTGGTGACAGAGTATTTTCTCTTATTAAACCCTTCAGGTATCAGTCTTGTTTATTTTGCCGATATCAAATGTTAAGAATAAAGTCTTGTCACAAATCAGGACTATTAACACGACAGGAATAGTTCCTGGTTTTCAAATATTGAACTTTTTAGGTCTACTATGTACATTGTACATGAGAGGGGGTCTCCTTACGGAGCCCCACCTAAAAAGGGTTTACAGACAGACAGATGGATGGATGGATGGATGGATGGATGGACGGACGGACGGACGGACGGACGGACGGACAGACGGACGGATGGATGGATGGACATGATGAATTGCATATTAAGCTCTGCAACCACAGGTCAGCAGAGCTAGTAACAGAGAATCGACAGTTTTTCCTCAGCAATTTAGGCTTGACCCACCAGCAAGCTAAGCTGTTGATCCAGGATATGCTGCCATGGATGGCCGTTATCTGCAATCTCAACCAAAACTAGCTTGCATTAATGGGAACTTCATGTAAAAACATTAACCCTCAAAGTACTAATTACAGCTATAGTGTTTCCTCATTACCGCCAAACATATAATGGTTAAAAGATCGAAACTCTTCATGAGGATACCTTTCATTCAAATACCAGCAAGCCTAGTCTGATCCAACAAATAGTCTTACTCAACAGTATTCTTCGGGCACTTTGCACGCAAAGTGCCCTGACAAAAGCCTGTTGACTCAGTCTTAAATCAGCACTTTCAGGTCAAAGCACATCTATGACCCCTTTTTTTGGATACTTTTGGAAAGCTTAAGAAAGGACCAGCATGATCAAGCTACATGTATGGCTTAGCATGGGCACATAGGAGGGCACAATATTTATTAGGAAGTTCATGACTTGAATACACACAACCAATGAACAATATTCTTGTGCGCTATGGTCATGTTGTTGCATTAGATTGCACGTTAAAGCAATCTTCAATCAAGCGGCAACTTTTGAGGCTGTGAAATCAAATTTTCTTAATCACCTATGTTATACACTGAGATTTATCTAAACAATTCTGTGCTTCCATATATGCAACAATTTGGGTTTTATAAGTTATTAAAGTTGCAAAGTATAGTGAAAACTAAAAAGTACAGGGAAAACTAAAAAGTACAGGGAATACGCAACTCTGGCCCTCCTGACTAAAGTGCCCCCAGCTGATTAGAGGATACAGACACTCCTATTCTTATATATATTGTTTCAAAGACATTTTTCTCACATGTTGATTAGTAAATCATAAATCGAAGTTTATATTGGACTTTTAATCCATGAACACTGTCTTGACTGTGGAAAACAAATATGGTGGAAAGAATGCAAACCTTTAACCTTTGAGCTCAATTATTGGAAAAGGAAAATACGTGAATCTATAAAAATTAAAACGTACAAGACAGGTCCTGAAACTGGTATGAATCGGGATAATGGATTGGAGATAGGATTCGTCTGGGACTCTATTGTGAAGCAAAATAATTGAATAATTCCTTAGTAGGCCTAGGCTGTATTTTTAG
Organism: Hermodice carunculata; assembly: GCA_964020975.1. NCBI lineage: Eukaryota > Metazoa > Annelida > Polychaeta > Eunicida > Amphinomidae > Hermodice > Hermodice carunculata. The sequence goes on along the minus strand of CAXHWN010002449.1, from coordinate 7,676 downwards.
GGCGCAGTAATGAAAAGTTCTAAGTCATTTTGTTATTATAAGTACAAATATGTTGTTTATTTTCGTATCTACGTAAATGACGTTAAAATTACATACAATTACGTGCAAGGCCTAACTGACCAGTCTAACGTTCAAATAATACCTTTACTTCCATTGAGAAAGCTGGGGACATCACCGGCGAAATATCTGGATATCAGAAATATTACCACATGGATTAAAAGTCGAATATAAACTTTGATTTATGATTTACTCCCATTCTTGCTCTTTCCTATTGAAACACCATCTCAACATGGAATATTCAGTACATTATCACTTGTTAGTGCTATCCTTACAGAGGCCCATTAAAACACTGGTGACAACGTCATAATGACAGGATACAGAATGATTATATAATTTAATGGGTGTTATAAAAGATAACGGTGTACTTACCTATAGGATAGCCCAGGGCAAAATCATTACTCTGCGTGCTAAATATTGCAAAGATACCCGCAGTGCCCCACCGTGACTTCTTGACCAATAGAACGGTAAAGATCAAGACAGCCACAAACACAATAGACTTAGACACCAGTATGCTAGCCAAGAATTTCCAGTTGACAACACTGAAGTCCAGCTCACACATACTCTTGAACAACAGGGCTGGCAAGGCAAATTTTGAGACGAAGATGCCAATACCACGTGCCTGTGAACTAGAGATGGTGTTGGTTCTCCCTGCCACATAACCAGCAATAATGATGGCGAAACATTCTACGATAGCAGGGTAGAGATTGGTGAAGGCATCGTTGCTTGTGTCGCCTTTCCCAGAGGCGTTTGCAACACTGCCAAATTTGTAGTACATTTTCAGTTTTTATATGAACACCTCGTGGCTTGGTTGCAATTCCCAATAGAAATTCCTTGGGTGGTATTTGCGGTTAAGTCCCCTGCTTCAACGTGTGGTGGAGAGTTTATAAAACAGCACACACATCTTTCTCGGGAACAGAGCCTTGCTGTAAGTTCCAGCAGTTGAAACACAGATGGCCCTCTAGAGTTGGAGCTGTTCCTGTTTTTTTGCAGTCTCGTCTCTTCAATATTAAATATGCCGTTTGAAAGACAGACGATATCTTTGGAGTGGTCAGATCTGTACAGAGAAATACTCAGCTGTTTTCTTTCCCTTGGGATCTTCGTATTGTTCGTCCAGTTCTTGCCAGTGGAAGGTTTCCATTATCTGCAAAAGACAGCAACATGACAAAGTGACAACAGCCTTGCTGAACTTGCAACTATTATATGAAGGCAGAGTGGTGCATGTTTCTGACGACCACCCTCCTACCAGTGAAAACAGTCTCATACCACAGGTTGTTTTTAAATGCAGATAAATTAACCAAAAAATATATATATATATATATATTTCAGCAGCAATTTTTTTCTTTTCAAATTCCGTTTCACTGCTATATATTTATATATAATTCATATAAAAAAAAAAATATCAAATTCCGTTTCAAGGATGAAAAAAATGCACGATTCTGCTTCGGTTTCGGGAAAAAAAAAAATGGAAAATTATGGGCCCTAGCTTAACAGTGATGCACATGTGGATTTTGATTTGTTTGTGTCCAGTTCCAATATGCTGGTTATGCCTTAGTAACCCCTGCTGACCTGGTTGCTCAACTCTACACAGGTCAGACTTGTGTAAGAAGCTGAAACTGAACCCAACCTCTGACAGCCAGACACACGTGGTAATGATCTATCATGTATAAAGATAACATGCCCAAGGTCTACAGCTTTCCTTGGGGTGAGTTGGGCCCTAGTGTCTAACACACACAAAAGAAACCTTTTTTTTTTTTTTTAAATTTGGCCAAAAAAAAAAAAACAAAACAAAAATCATCAAAAAAATTCCACATACCATTGGAGCCTGATCATTTAAAGACACACGGTAGTGACCCACCCACAGTATTTTCCCAGGAAGTTTGAAGTGAATGTGGCTGACAGTTTTGGAACAAGGTAGCAGTCCTCACCAAAACATAATAATATTCTGTGGCACTCCGCTTATCTGCCACGGTCCTGGCTAGCTAAGTAGCTAGTCAGGTGGCCTTTAGTACGGAACTAAAAAAAAAAAAAAAAAGGAAGCAAGCCCTATCTCACTGTCGCAACTTTGCGCTCGGCATGCCCACAGCCCCTGCTGATGATGCCACCTGGCAGGGTCATGGGAGCCCTAATAAGGGCTATCTTCTCCCTTCCCTTGCTAAGTTTGCCCTCTATTCTCTTCCGTGACTAATCCTAAGATATTATTCCTACTCTCCCAGCACTGCACCAAGAAGCCTTTCACTGACTCTAAACCAACTCTACTTCCTGGAAAATCGCCCTTCAATCCAAGTATCCATGCTAACATAATGAACTTTTCCCAGTTACTGTTGACATTTCCTGTTACTGTTGACATTTCCTGTTTTCCAACAGTATTTTCTCGTGATCCTTAGCCACCCTCCAGCCAGGTAAACAACTTTCTTCTAAGATGTTTCAAGAAGGCAATGAAGACAAAAAGGCCTAATGACTGAAGACTAGGATATATAAGCCTTTTCACCGGACAATGAACCAACCATTTGGTCTACATCATTGTCAACCAGTCTTGCATTTGTTACACAAGCACACTGACAACACACAGATCATCATGTCACACAATACGAGTCCTACATTATGCAGCAGGGAGAGGATGCAGTCACTGATGACCCTCACCCCGTCCCCCTCCCCCCCCCCAAAACACACACAAAAAAACAAAACAAAACAAAACAAACAAACAAACAAACAAAAACAATATATCAAGTAAAGCTTATGAGATTTTGTGTATATACACATAATTTGTATCGTAACTGTCTAGGTTACCAAACGCTTCACAAACACAGGACTAACCTAGATCTATTGGCACAGTATTCAACAATTATCCTGAGTAAATTATATTCATGTTTGTAAATGACTTTGACAATTAGTCCAAAATGACCCATATAATCCCTACCTTGATTTTGCCTAGATTCAGGATTGTACCAGGTCTCATCATGCACATTTTGTGAACTTTCGGCTTTATCACACACGCACAAACAAAAGTCTAATAAGTGACCCTATGACCTTGAAAATTACATCAAGGTAACCCAAATACAATCCATGGCTAAGTCAGGAGGAGGAGGAGGAGGAGGAGGAGGAGGAGGAGGAGGAGGAGGAGGAGGACACAGCAGATGACATAGGCACTTAAACAAGATGTCTACCCATGATTCCCTGGGGATACATAGCAATGTAAGAGACAGACAATAAAAGAAATACTAAAATGATGTACAAGTGTTTTCAAGGCACAGAGGGTCATAAAATTGTTGTAAACCTGTAAATGAGCATGACGACATCCATGGAAAAAAACACCTGTACAGTCAATGCATATTATTGCCTAAATTAACTCTTTTAGGGCTATTCAACACAAAAGTCATACAAACCTGAAGCACTTAAATGACTGGATTCAAATCCCTCAGTAAAAGATTTTTCAGTCAAATACCAGAGTGCACATCCGAAGCACTAAAATGATTCACGATTCAAAGTTTCTCATTTAAAGACCTTTCAGTCAAATGCCAGCTGGTATTTCAAGCAAGAAAACAAAATGATGGAGTCTGCCACTTTTCTCAGCACAATGCATGCAAAGTGTGCCATGAAGGAAACCTGATTCATCTGAGCTCAGTAGCAAAACTAAGGGTTAACAACTTTGCATGTCTGAGTGACTGTCCTTTAACAGGCAGCATCAAATCCACATTAACCTGTCAGTGCTGCCGTTGGCAATAAAACTTGTGCCCTTTTTCAGTCAATTATGACTGCAACTTCAAATTTTGATCTAAATTCATCAGCCAAAAAAAAAAAAAAAAAAAAACAAGAAACAAATTTCATGCATCATGTACCAGCATGCCTCCAGTAATGAGAACAACTGGAGAATTGCAGATGACATTTCCCAGGTCAACACTTTCTTTGACATGGGTTGGACTCTACAGAAAACTGTTGACCATTCATTAAGGGCATTTGAAAACATAAATCTTGAATATCTCTAAAACTATTACAGGTACAGCTAACCAATCCAACTTCAATTCACATGTTTGTAACACTGCACATTTTTGTAATTTACATGTGACCTCTAAAGGTCCAAGGTCAATGTCATTTTGGCATTTGAAATTTTCTTCCAATCATAACTCGGTCAATTTTTATCGAATTTTGATCATATTGGGCTCAAATTTTAGATAGCATAACACTGCACATTCTTGTATTTTACAGGTGATATCTAAAGGTCAAAGGTCAAGGTCACTTGGACTTTCGAAATTTTCATCCAGCAATAACTCTTGTCAATTTTCATCCAATTTTAAACATGTTGGACCCAAATTATATGTATTGCAACACTGCATATTTTTGTAACTTACATGTGACCTCTAAAGGTCAAAGGTCAAGGCCTTTTGGACCTTTGAAAATTTCATGTAGCCATAACTCAGCCAATTTTCATCTAATTCTAATCATGTTGGACTCCAATTTTAGTTATTGCAACACTGCATATTTTCGCAATTAACATGTAATCTCTAAACGTCAAAGGCCAAGGTCATTTGAGCCTTTGAATTTTCATCTTACCATAACTTGGTCAATTTTCATCCAATTTCAGTCATGTCAGGCTCAAATTGCAGGTATTGTAACACTGCACATTTTGTAATTTATATATGACCTGTAAAGGTAAAAGGTCAAGGTCATTTGGACTTTGAAACTTTCATCAAGCCACAAGCTTAGTGGAATGTGAAGTACCAAATGACAAAAGTTGTAGCATTTAATATTTACAACTTTTGAAGGCACACACATTTGCTTTGAAGCAATTTTTTTTTTCTAGTTCTTAAATTCCAATTTAGAAAGCACTCAATGAATATGACTTTGGCATTTGTAAACTTCAATTTCTCAAAGACACAACTTAAAATTTGTGAGTTTCTAGCCCTGTCTGTGATAGTGATTTGCACATGTGTCTTCCGTGATTGACTGCCATGAACCCAGTGCTTTGTGTCAAGAAATTAATATGCATGTCTCCTGTTGCAGTGTTTCTCCTCTGCTACATTGCAGTCTGTTATCATGACAGCCAAAGTGGACCACTTAGAAACTGAGTACTGTTTGAGGACCAAAACATGCACTGATCATGTGTCTAAAAGGCAGATCACGTGGGAGTAGAAAACACTTGGAGAAAGTAGTTACTTTTAGGGCTAGCAGTTTTGGATGGCTGATGTTACATTTATAAAACAAGTAATAATTGACGCCGCTTTCATATGTAGGGCCTGTATTTTTCCGTTTTTAACGGAACGGAATAATGAATTTTTGTCACCTCTGAAACAGAATTTGCTGTTTTACCTTCATGTGTTTTACATACAAAGAGAACTACTGAAACGGAATTTGGAAATTTCTGGCCGGTGAAACGGAATTTCTAGTTTTTTTTCAAGGGGGGAAAAATACAGGCCCTACATATGAGAATGACACAGAGCATTAACAAAAAATGTCAACTGAACTTGACACAAGACAGAGGCCATGGGACCATCTGCAATTATGCATGTGACTTTATTTATCAGTGTTAATGGAGTTCTAATTTCATTTTGTACATATGGCATGGCATATATTATGCAACTGTTTTGTATGAATCAACATCCCCAAGTTCTGACCCCTTGTTGACCCCAGCCTTTAAGTCGATCATGAGGAACAAACATACATATCTTTATTTAGCATCACAGACACATAAGTATGACAGCAAATAGCAGCAAGTTTAACAGCATGAAGTTTAAATGTATGTGGAAATTTATTACTTTATTACTTTATTTATTGACACAAGAAACCTGCCAGCTGTAAGCTGAATGCTGGATGTATCCTATACTGGTACATGAGAACCAGGCAAGGGTGCAACTTAAGTTCTACATTGTTCAACTTATTTATCAATGATCTCCCAACAGAGTTAAAGAAACATGACTGTGATGCCATCAAAATGGGCAATCTACATCTGAACACATTGATGTTTGCTGATGATATACTTCTGCTCAGTAGTAGTGCAAGTGGGCTGCAGAAAGCCCTGAATCTTTTATTTGAATATTGCCATAAATGGAAATTATCCATAAATATGAAGAAAACAAAAGTAATGGTATTCAACAAAAGTTTTGAAAGTAGTAAGAAGTTAAAATTTACAATCAATAAGAACATATTAGAAGTTTGCAATGAATATGTATATTTAGGGGTGGTTATCGTCCCCTCTGGCTCCTTATCAAAAGCTATCAAACGACTTACAAATAGAGGTGGCAAGTCCTATGTATCTTGGAATACTGTAGTGGAACAAAAAATTAGCAAAGCATTTGATGTAAATCTAAAAATAAAATTGTTTGATGCCCTAACAAAACCAGTACTTCTGTATAACTCCGAAGTTTGGGCTGCTTATGATAAAACATTTAATAAAATTGGGCCCCAGGACAGATTATGGAATAACAACAAAACATTTGAGAAAATCCACAGGAAATTTTGTAAGCAAACATTGAAAATTCAAAAGACAGCAAGTAACTTGGCCTCACTTGCTGAAATAGGCAGGTATCCTCTAATTATTAATGTAATTGAAAGTATTTTTAAGTATTGGAATAGGATCAAGGATGGATGTGGTAATCCTTTAGTAAATGAAGCACTATCCATGCAACATGAATTACATATGTCAGGTCACTCAACATATATAAGAAATATTGAAAATTTAAGTGGGATGATAGGAATAAATGGTTTAAAATGTACTGAAATCAAAAGTAGTTTGTATGGGTTGTATGATCAATACTTCAAAAAGTGTGTACAGGAAGGAAAATTACAATTATATGGTCAGCTTAAGAAAGTATATGGTAAGGAAAAGTACCTGACAAGCAAGTTAAATTCAAAACAAAAACAATCTATTGTCAAGTGCAGAATTTCAGCTCATAAACTACCTATTGAGACAGGTAGGTTCCAAAATATCAGTCGTGCTGAAAGAATATGTAAAAAATGTGATATGGAGGAAGTGGGTGATGAGTTCCACTGTTTATCTAAATGCACAAATGCAAATATGTTACAAAGTAGAGTAGAAATGATGACTTACCTCAGGAAATTGAATCCACAAGTGGATAAATTACCAGAAAAAAGCCTGTTCTTGTATTTACTTAGCGCTGGAGACCTTGATATGTTAGTCCCAGTCGCTAACCATATAATGCTGAGTATGGATATGTAGCTAGTACGTCATTGTCATAACCAATTTTCTTTTTTTGTCTTTATACCTACATGTGTGTCACTTTACTGCTGTAAATCCAATGTACACTTGTATACGGAGGCAATAAAGTTTATCTTTATCTTTATCTCATGAGAAGGTCCCTCAAAACAGATGTCCCTGAAAGTGGGGGGGGGGGGGGGGGGACAGAACCTGGTACAAGTTATATCATCACACTTTGCTCAATTTCTGCATAGCCAATCATGGGCATTATTGTAAAAATTAACCACAGCAAACTTTTAACCAATCACAAGCATGGTTCTTTGCAGGGTTCAGCTGTCTCCTTGTATCATCCTGGGGGGGGGAGGGGGGGAAGAGATATTATTTACACTTTGAGTATGACCCGGGCATGGAGGGCTGGCATGCCACTTGGTAGAGACCAGGTCCGAGAAAAATACACCAATGGTCT
>CAXHWN010002447.1:0-14811 GCA_964020975.1 Hermodice carunculata | reverse complement strand
TCTTGTACACACTTAATTTTTCAGTGTTAGCCCATAGAATATACTGAAAGCATGTTATTAAGTTTACTCAGACTAACAAGACAAATACCCAACTTGGAAAAATTAAGCCATCTATATCTTACATTTAGATGCAGTGGCATGTTTCGCGAAACACTTGAGGGAGGGGGGGTTACAAAGTATCCATACCACGTAATGGGGGTAGGGGATTGCGGTTTCAAACCGTGTAAAAATAGGGGGCTGGCAGAAAAGAGGCCATGTATGCTCATCCAAATTTTCCGAGCCCTCCCCCCCCCCCCCCCGCAAATAATGCCAGTCACCTATTGCACTCCTGCGCCATTATAACTCTAGAAACATTTCACAACCCCTGTTTAAATTTCATTTTAAGGAAAGGTAAAGGTGCAAAACTATTTTTAGGGATCTAATACTTTCAGAGTTTGAGAGTCTAATAGATTTAAAATATATATTAAAAGTATATATGAAGGTTGTGATTTAAATATTTGAAATTTATATAAATTTGAAGTTATGGGTCCAATTGCTACATACATATGCATGTTTGTCACAAACACATGAGCTTTGATGTGTCTATACAAATCTGGATACATGTATTACCATTCACAGGTGTAGTAAATCTTTGATTTTTCTTCATTAACTTAATGTGAGCACATACATCTACAAAATTGATCAAGGGATTTTCCTGCCGCAGCTTACATTCAAATGACATTTTATTTATTTCATTTAATTTTTGGGCTGCAAAAGTATCCATAAATTATCCTTAATGGGTGTCTTATGGTTCCTTTATTTTCTTGCGAGCACAGGTACGATACATAATTCAAATTGTCAAAATGAAGACAAGGCAATTTTCAATCTTAAACAGCTTATCGCCATAAAGTTATAAAACATTCATACTGAATTTAAAAACAAAATCCAATAAATACCTTACAGTGATGCATGCTCTCTCTCTCTCTCTCTCTCTCTCTCTCTCTCTCTCTCTCTCTCTCTCTCTCTCTCTCTCTCTCTCTCTCTCCTCTCTCTCTCTCTCTCTCTCTCTCCTCTCTCTCTCTCTCTCTCTCTCTCTCTCTCTCTCTCTCTCTCCCCCTCTCCCTCTCTCTCTCTCTCTCTCATAACGATAACTTTCGTCTTTTGTACTTGAGCACACCACTTATTGACAAAAACCTTCCATTTGTGAAGTCTAGGGTACTATGAATATATAAATATATATATATATATATAATATATATATATATAATATAATATATTATATATATATATATATATATATATATATATAATATATATATATATATATATATATATATATATATATATATTGCATTACTCTATTAGTAGCCAATCAGCTGTCTCTATTTGTACCACGTGCCGGCCCTGTAAATGTTATATTGGATCGTTATATTGGACAGCTCGAGGGAATCCCCGTGCGCGCGTGACGTCATAACTCAAATGACGTTTACTGGGCCTTTTCCGTAGCTTCAGGCAAAATGTGTAGAGTGTCAATGGGAATTAATTTTTTTGATTTAACTATAGAGTGTTTCAGACTTCTATATTTATACAAGGAAAACCATACAAATTGCAGAATATAACAGATGTTGGATGGCAGGTCGTTCAATATGAAGTTAACGGGACTCTGAAACGTTATATTGGGTTCGGCTTCTCCTCACCCAATATAACGTTTCATCGTCCCGTAAACTTCATATTGGACTCCCTGCCATCCAATATCTGTATAATATTCTGGATTAGTCTATTAGTAGCCAATCAGCTGTCTCTATTTGTACCACGTGCCTGCCCTGTAAATGTTATATTGGATCGTTATATTGGACAGCTCGAGGGAATCCCCGTGAGCGCGTGACGTCATAACGCAAATGACGTTCACTGAGGCTTTACCCTAGCTTCAGGCAAAATGTGTAGAATTTCAATGGGAAATAAATTTGGTGATTTAACTATAGAGTGTTTCAGACTTCAATATTTATACAAGGACAATCATGCAAATTGCAGAATATAACAGATGTTGGATGGTCGGTCGTCCAATTATAACGTTCCATCGTCCCGTAAACTTCACATTGGACTCGCTGCCATCCTGTATCTATCTATCTATCTATCTATCTATCTATCTATCTTCTATCTATCTATCTATCTATCTATCTATCTATCTATCTATCTATCTATCTATCTATCTATCTATCTATCTATCTATCTATCTATCTATCTCTATCTATCTATCTATCTATCTATCTATCTATCTATCTATCTATCTATCTATCTATCTATCTATATCATCTATCTATCTATCTATCTATCTATCTATCTATCTATCTCTCTCTCTCTCTCTCTCTCTCTCTCTATCTATCTATCTATCTATCTATATATATATATTATACAGATATGTACATATATTATACAGATATGTATGAGTTAAACAAAAAACAGATTATTTTAAGTTTAACTCATTCTCATATTGTTTTGTGGATGGTAGTGATCTGCACATACTCCTGAACTTTATCTTTTTGAAGTTTGCCATTTTGAGCATCCCTATGACAAAAAATATAAGTAATGCTGCAAGTGCTTTTTTGCCCCCTTAATACCAAGACAAAATAGTTGTGCGGGCAAAAGTATTGAAACAGGACAGAAAAAAAGAACACAATAAATGCGTTCAAAGACGCCCCGGTTGGCGGTATATATAATAATTACTCTGTAATGCCACTCACAATTGAAAAGGTTCATAGGCCTCGGCCAAACATACTGCTAGAAAATTCTGGTTTATACAATTTTGAATACATGTTAACAATATGGTTTAAAAAGAACGGTACTCTTCGAGTTGATCAGTCATGCAAATTCCTTGTTTACAAATGAATCCTCCTTGCCAAAGATCCCCAAATATACCTGTAGTTGAAACAACTATTCGCCAAAAATTATACACAAACATCGGTCGGAGTGGCTGCTTGGAAGCAACGTGTTACATTCTGTGGACTGCAATTTTTCCAGAAACCGCTTCAATATTTTGAATGTGCAAATGATACAACAACTAAATTTTTCAGTTTTTGCAGATACTTTCACAAAAATGTACCTCTTACAATATTTCGTTTATTGTATACCTACCTCGAATTCTTGAAATTTATCCCTCCACCCCCCTTCTCCGCGGAATCGTGCAGTAGTATGCGTGCGCACTTGCCCTAGGGCTGACAGTACGGAGAATAATTTTTCCACCTTTGCCATGCATTCACTTGTAAATGAAAGACAACATTGTTCGGATAATCACGAATTTCCAACACCTAAAGAATTAACCCATGCCTGGTCACCCGGTAAACCATTTTAAACTGTGTTGTTTTTTTTTTTAATTATTATTTAGGGTGGTGGTGGTGTTTTATTTGTTTGGTTAAACCCCCCCCCCCCCTTCGGAGAAGGCGGGGCATATTGCTTTGCTCTTGTCGGTCGATCGGTCAGTCGGTAGAGAGAATTCGGTTTCCGCACCATAACTCAAGAAGTTTTTAAGATAGACTTTGATAGTGCCCAGGTATACACTCCAGTATTAAGGGCTAGGTGAACTGTGAAGGTAGTTCACCTTGATCCTATTTCCAACGTCATGGAGGCACTGTAGTAAGTTTGGGCTTTTGCACTATAAATAGAAAAGTGTTATGATAGGATCTGTGTATTGCACATGAGTATAGTTCTGATCCAGGACTAGGCCAAGTTTGAAGATAGGTGACCTTGATTTATATTCAAAGGTCACAAAATCACTTGAGTGAACTTGTGTATTTGCATTGTAAGTCACAATTGAAGTTATGGCTTCAATATTGCACATGTTAATAGTCCACAATTAGGGCTTGCTCAGCTTTCAGATGATGGATGACTTTCAACAAATTGCCAAGGTCAGGTCAGGTCGGTCGGTCGGTCGGTCGGTCGATCGGTTGGTAGATACACTGTGGTTTCCTCACCGTTACTCAAGAGTTCTTGGTGCTAGGACTTTTATAGTGCCTAAGTATATACTCCTGTATCAGGGCTAGGTACAGTATGAAGGTGGTTGACTTTAACCCTATTTCCAAGATTACGGAGGCCCTATAGTAAGTTTTTTTCTGCACGATAACAAAAAAAAATTGATTGCAGGACCTGAATATTGCACAGGATTATAGTCCCGATTCAGGGCTAAATTAAGTTTGAAGATGGGTGACCTTGATCTTAATTCAAAGGTCACAAGGGTAGTTTAGTGAACTTGGTGTCTGCATTGTAATTCAGAATTTTAGTTATGTCTTCAATATTGCATATTTGTGGTAAAAGTCCTAAATTAGGGCTTGGTAAGCTTAGAAAATGGGTGACCTTGACCAAATTCCCCAGGTCACCACCTACAGTTCTTTTGGTGAACTAGGTATCTACATGATTACTTAAGATGTTTATCGCCTAGGGCTTTCATATTATACAGGAATATAGCCACTTCTATTGACGCTGGATCAAATTTGAAACGGGTGACCTTGAGTCAATTCGCCACGTCACAGAACCACATTACCAGATTTGGTTCCTACTTAATCACTGCAAAATCTTTCAAGACCAGAGCTTATATTTTATAGATGTTTATAGTCTTTTATCAAGGCTAGACCGGCTTCAAAAAGGTGACCTTGACTTAATTTCCTAGGTCACAAGGCCACTTTGGTGACTTTGGTTTCCAACATCCACTTTTCAAGGTCACGAGTGCGCCATTGAATACTATCAACAGGGTAATGAAGGCGAACATAATGACGGGCGGGAAGCATCTATGTTTTACAAACATGTCTCGTTTGTTTTTTGGCTTTTTTAGCTTAGCTGACCTGTCAGTCAGCTGAGCTTATGTGATGTGCAGGCATACGTCGTCCGTCCATCTGTCGTCTGTCATCCGGCGTCCGGAGTCCAGCGTCTACAATTCACATTTTTAACTTACTTCTCCAAAACATCCACCGGAAACTTGAAGGGAATGTACCTTGGGTGGGTTTTTTACCAAATTTGTTTGAATGTTCATGGGCCAGTGACTTTTTGATTTTTTTTGAGGTTTTTGTGTGTGTGTGTGTGTGTGTGTGTGTGTGTGTGTGTGTGTGTGTGTGTGTGTGTGTGTGTGTGTGTGTGTTATAATTTTTTGGACCAAATCTTAAAAAATCTTCTCCAAAACTGCTTCGCCAATTGCTTTGAAATTGCTTGGGGAGACTTTTGGGGATCCTGAGACCTAAATTTGTTCAACAGGCGGCGATTTGATGTTTCAAATATTTTTTTATGCAAAAAAGTGTGTTTCGCTATTTTTTGACTTCTCCAAAACCGTCACCCAGATTATGTTGAAACGTGGTGCTAATGTTCCTCATAGAAGGGCCAAACAAATTTGTTCATAAGGTGGCGTTGCTGTCAATCCCTGATCATTCATGAATTTTTCAATTCGGGTACTAATCGGTTCATGCATACAGTCCTACTGGTCACTCTGTAAGTGAATGGGGGTTGCAATGGTAATCCACGTTTTCGACTTCCTAATCCAAAATCACAGACCAGATTCACTTCAAACTTGATGGAGATGTACCATGCGTGAGTCTCTACCTTTTTGTTTTCAAATGGTCACGCTCCAGTGATTTTCTTGGATTGTTTTATGATTTGTTTTGTTCTTTTTTTGACAAAATCTTCTCTAAAACTACTTGGCCAATTGATTCGAAATTACTTAGGGAGACTTCTTGGGACCTCGAGTTTGTTCAACAAGTGGCGTGCGCTGTAATTTTTCAAATATTTCTAAAACAAAGAAGTGTGATTTCACCACATGTATTTTCGACTTCTTCTCCAAAGCCGTCACTCAGATTATGCTGAAACTTGGTGGAAATGTTCATCGTAGAAGGGCCAACCAAAGTTTTTACGAAATGGAGTTACTGTGAATGTCCGGTTTTTTAATGAATTTGTTTAATTCGGCTCCTTACCGGTTAATGCATACAGTGCTATTCAGTTCATTACTATGTAAGCGACTTGGGATTGCAATGGTAATGCACGATTTTGACTTTTTCTCCAAACTTTATGTCGAGACCCACCTCAAACTTGGTGGGGTTGTACCTTGGGTGGGTTTCTACTAAGTTAGCTCAAATGGTCATGTTCCAGTGATTTTTTGATCTTTTGAAAATTTATATGTTCAAGTTTTGGCCGGATCTTAAAAAATCTTCTCCAAAACCACTTGGCCAACTCATTCAAAATTGCATACGGACACTTTAGGGCATTGCAGCGGGATTAACACAGTACACGGGTGACCTTGACCTCATTCTCAAGGTCACAGGGCCACTTAGGTGTATTTAACTGTACAGATATTAACTTTTCAGCCTGGACTTTCATGTTTTACATGGTTATGATTCTCTTTGAGGACCACACTCGGACAGCACATGTTCATGTTTCTCTATGAAGGTCATGCTTAGACAGTGCATGAGTGACCTTGACCTCACTTCTGAGGTCACAGTGCAACATACCTGACGTTTACTCTTCACTATAACTTGAGAACCACTTGAACTGGGACCTTGATGTTGCACATGTTAGTGTTCTTCCATCAAGGTCAGATTTACTCAGTACATGGGTGCACGACCTTGATCCTATCCCAAGTTCACAGACCCACAAGTGTGATATATCTCTAGGTCAGCTCACCATGGTCTTTTCACATAGTCCTCTTGTTTGGAATGTCGTACCCATGTTGTATAGGTAAATTCAGATGATTATATGTATATATATATATATATATATATATATATATATATATATATATATATATATATATATATATATATATATATATATCGGTAGCAAACAGCAGCCGACGACAGTAACAAGTTTGCATAATAGTAGTAAAAATCTAGTTAAGTAAAATAATGTATTGATAACATGTTTTGACTTAAATGCTAATGACTCGTGCTTTTCTGACATGCCTCATACACATTTACTCATTACCAATGAACTCAAATAGCCTACACCTAACCCATTGTGTTGAACATTGACTCAGGGTTGGCAGCTGCAACTGTTTATTTAACAATCATTGGGACTAAATACACTGCCCCAGTTTGTTTCGACTTCAGCTATAAACTGGCAGGTGGTTAAACGAAGATAAGCTATCCAGCCAGAAAGGGTATATATTGGTTTGGGGTAAGTCAATTTGTTCTTCTCTGAACTTGTTCTATATAAATTTATTAATTATGTTTGGTTCACAGGTATTTTTCATTCATAATGAAGCTCTGTATTTATAAGCAGAACTTCCCGTATTTACCTTATTCAGCATTTGCCACGTTCATATTTATTCATTATTACGTGGGTTGTCTTTACTGAATATTTAGCTTAGACCATGAGCCGGTACTCAGAGAGACATGTACGGGTATAGGTCCCGAAGCATGTTTTGAGTAGTTACCCGCTGAAGACCCTTCAATTTATTTGGGCTAATATAGCCTTTGTCAAAATTCTACAATAAGCATTTTGGCCCTAGCAGGGCACATTGCACCATATCGATATGCAGCGAATGCTCCTGCTGTTCAGCATATAACATCGAATGTTTACCTGGTAATATTCGTGCATCCAGGATTCATTGCATAGAAAAAGCTTGTGACCGACACGATAAAAACAAAGAGTCCGAAGTTTGGGCGTCCATTTTTAGCTCTGTTGACAAAAGGTCGCAGAGATTGTCCATCCGTCCGTAAACTTTTGCTAGCTAGCGCATATTCGTCCACAGTTTTCAAGTTAGCCCCATTATTATCACTTTTAGGACTTATAGGGTGTATGGAAATCTAGGGCGCTTTCGATATTGGTGGCGCCACCTACATTAGTGTGGAATATGGGGGTCAAAATGTGAAAATATTGTAAACACTGTAGGATGGCAACCAAATTTGGTGGGATTGAAGGGAAGGTATAAGTCTAAGTTGTTAATAATACTAGTGGTGCCACCTATAATTTGATGGAAATTATGAGGCAAAATGTATTTTAAGATGTAAAGTTCCATATTTGGAAAAGTAATTGGATTAGATTTGCCAAATTTATATGACATAGAGAGCATGGCTAAAGGTAGAATGTTATATAATATCAAAGATCTTGACGTATTTGGTGAGGTCACCATGCCTTTAAAGTTGAAAATGTGATTTTGTAATGGCCGGGTGTAGCTTGCACATCAATGGCAAAGAGAATTGAGCCCCCGGAACGAAATTGCACTTGAAAACATGATACATAAAACTGTACTTGGTGACCTACTTTTGGGGTCACTGTGATCCAGTAAATATGGAGTTTGGCGCTTATGAAAGTTAATTGTTTTTCGTAAATAACTCGAAAAGTTATAAACCGATTTGAGCAAACAGACTACATGTATATCTGGGAAGCTGGATGTGGGGTGCATATTTTGAACATAACTTTTTAATCTGAGTTGAAGATCAAGGTCAAATGGCCAGTTTGAGTATATGGGTCATCTCGTCAATGCTTTGCGCCCCATAATTCTTAAGATAGGCCTATATTACGTTTAGGAGTTATAAAGTTTATAAAAATCTTTGTCGACATCAATGTTGGTGACCCAACCTATAATATTATGTAATATACAGGTCAAAATCCGAAAATCTTGTGACCGCAATACTGTCCATAGTTTTTAAGTTAGCACAATATAACTTTCAGGAATTATAGGGGGTATTAAAGTCTAGGTATTTTTCGATATTGGTGGCGCCACCTACAATATTATGCAATAAAGCGGTCAAAATATGGAAATTTTGTGAGCACTTTAGTATCTTTAATTTGTGGCAGATCTTCACCAAATTCGTTGGTATTGTGGGAAAGGTCAAAGTCTCAGTTGCTATGATACTACTGGCGCCAGCTATAATTTGATGGAAATTATGAGCCAAAATGTGTTTTGAGACATAAAATTCCATATTTTGAAACGTAATCGTAAAAGACTTGCCAAATGTATAAGACATATTCAAAATGTCCAAAGCTAGAATTGTATGTAATATCAGTGACCTTGACCAATTTTTGTGAGGTCACCATGCCAGTAAATTTGAAAGAGGTGATTTTGTAATGGCGAGGTGAAGCTTGCACTTCAATGGCAATGTCAGCACAGCACTAGGCCCATGGGCCTCTTGTACTAAATAATCTGGGTTTCGTTGATCTTCTATCCCAAGGTCACTGAAGACATAAAGTTAAGGACTCACTCGGTGTTGTCTTGGAACATGCAACAATATTCATTACAGAAGTTGCACAAATAAGGTATGATAACATGTGGAGCGAAGTGCCATCTGATGGATATTTTTTTCATTAAGTGTACATAAGCTTTATATGTTCAGAAGCCACGTCAGGACTCACAACTTTGAAATGAACAGGTGCAATATAGCCACGATGCCAGCAGAGCATTAGGCCCACGGGCCTCTTGTTTATTGCCTCTTGTGTGCACAGTTAGCAATGGAAACAAAATACACAATATATTATGTCTGTAAACCCCCAAGCTAGATCTGACTCAATACTTAATAGAGTTGAACTGAAAAATACACATATGCTCATTTCTGCAACAACTGACAAAGCTATCCATTATCCATCGAGAAGAAAATGCACAGAGCCGCTGAGTCAAACAATGTTCTTGTTCTACATCCCTATTAAATGAAGTGACTCTCTTTCTCGCTCTATGGTAAGCGAAGTTGAATTGCTTTGAAGGGATTATTTTCATCCCATTGGTTTGAAATAAGGTGTGGTTCACTTAAAACGTTCATGATTGATAGAATCAAAACATCACAGTTGTACATATGAATGCGTGGTTGTCACAACTGGTCGTAGTTCAATATACATTTACACCGTAAATCTGATATACACATGCTCACCAGTCAGTACATACTCGCAAATAATATCTCGTGATTTCAATTTTACGTGCTTCAAAATGACTTCAAGATATCTTGAAATATTTGTTGATGTGTATATATCATAAATTCACTGTCACATCACCAATATCTTCAATTTATTTACGGATATCTTTACTGTATTCCACGCAATATCTCAAATTCTGTATTTTATGCTAAATGTCTCCCCTCGTCATCTCTGCCTGTCCGCAATTGTGCCGAAAAAGGGGAAATGGAAAAAGGGATGTTTTGCACCAAGCCCAACATTTGGCTGCGAAACAACGTTGCATCTTATGACATAAAATATGCACCTGCCAGCGCATACACATACATCTTTAGTTTTGTGTACAAATGAGGCCTGAATGATACATTGAGGCTTATCTCACTTGCATACTAGGAAATTTGGAGTCAATGTTTTTTTAAGTGCGAGACAGCCAGAAATCGCAGAAATGGTACATCTATATATTATGAAACGCCGTTTCTAATTTTATTCCGTATTCGATCAGATGATTAAATATTTGAACAGAAGAACAAATAAATTTGTTCTTATGAACAAATGTTTGATCAGGTGAATAAATATTTAATCAGAAGACTAAATATTTAATCATATGATCAAATTGATTTGATCAGATGAACAAATGTATTTGTTCATGTGATCAATACAGTATGTTTGTTCTTCTGATCAAATTGATTTGATGAAAAGAACA
The DNA here is from genome assembly GCA_964020975.1 of Hermodice carunculata. NCBI lineage: Eukaryota > Metazoa > Annelida > Polychaeta > Eunicida > Amphinomidae > Hermodice > Hermodice carunculata. Next base: position 4,274 of record CAXHWN010002447.1, on the reverse strand, counting down.
AACTTATTTAATCAGAAGATCAAATAGATTTGTTCCAAGGAACAAATAAAATTAATTTGATCACATAAACAAATGCAAAGGCTCGTATCCATGACCATGAAAGGCATGGCAGAAAAGCAGTGCCTAACCAAAGAAAGAAAGATTTAGTTTAAACATATTTATTTTCACTGGATTACCCAATAGTACATGAAATATGACTAATCTGGGGGTTCTCCAGACACGGAGACGCACAAAATGATATATACAAGACGCATAGGACAATACAATGTACAAACATGTGACTATGTACTCTGGTAGACATGCTGTAATACAATTAAACAACAAAAACAATATCTAACATTCCAATCCAATTAAGAAAACATGCATATATACACGAATATGCTTAGTAGCAAGCTAATTCGTCCTCAGCACAGGGAGCGACTGAAGGGGAGGTTATAGCTTGCTGGGCGCGGCTGAAGCACCCTGGCTGCAAACTCACACTGCCACTGTGGAGCCGCTAGTGCGCCCAGTAGCTCGGGTGTTCCTTCCCGCCTTGTCATTGTCGACCCACCTGTGGAGACACGATAGAGGACATGGTAGTATTAAAGGTACATACGTTGAACATACAAATACACTGCAATGGTATATGCTGGTTTCGGGATACATATATATGATAAGATACTACACGGTTACAATATAAATCGGCGTGTTTCAACAACAAAATTTTGCATTGCTCTGAAAATTACTGTATTGCATTCTTCTGAAAGTTCTTTACTCCCGAACAGTAAAATACTACATAGTCTGTCACTTGCAACATGCATTATCAGGTTTGGATTAACACCAGGTGCTAACAAAGGAGTGATGGTAAGCAGGAGCTTCTTTCTCTCCTGGACATATTTAGGGCAGTAGAGACAAAAATGTTTGAAATCCTCAGTTGGGTGGGAGCAGGCACAGGTTGGCTGTTGAATGATATTTACTTTATGGAGATCGGAATTAAGTCTAGAGAATCCTAATCGTAACTGGGTATGACAGATGTTAGCAAATCGCTGACCATGGGAGTAGAAATCTGGAGCAATGTCGGCCGCTAGCAGAGTGGCTTTGAGTTTCGACTTAAAGATTTGAAGGGAAAGGGAGTTACGGATATCAGTGGGGAGATTATTCCATAGTTTGGTGGCATCAGGGAGAAAGGAATTTTCAAACCGCTGGGTTCGGCATTTGATGGGGCGAAGGTTGCTGATAGGCCTATGGCGGAGCGTATGACCAGCCATGGCGGGGTTGCGAGGTATAAGGTTGGATAGGTAGGAAGGAGTTAAGTTAAAATACATTTTGTAGAAAAGGATTAATTTGAAATATTTGCGTCTACTGGCTAGTGTGGGCCAACCAAGTTCGTCTAAGAGTTTGTTATGGGATGTGTGCCTTAGTGCACCAGTGCATATTTTAGCTGCCTCGTACTGAATCGACTCAAGTAAATCACTCAGACCTTGCCCACAATTATCAAAGATAACACAACCATATTCAAGAATTGGCCGAACCATTGAGAAATATAATCTTTCCAGTGTTTTTCGGGATAACTTAAATTTGAATCTTCGAAGAAGTCCAATACGCTGGCTGGCTTTGTTTGTGATGCGTGTGACATGCGCACGCCAGGAAAGATTGTTGGCTAGAGTAATTCCAAGGTGAGTGTGGTTGTCTTCCTCTGGTATGACTGTACCACCTAGAAGGACAGGGGGATGATAAGGTTTATTGATTTTGGCCGAGAAAATAACTGAAATGGATTTTAAGGCATAAAAAACCATGCGCCATAATTTACCCCAGTGGTAAATAAATGAGAGATTTGTGTTCAAGTGGTGTGCCGAATCGGTAGGATTTTGAACTATCTCAAGTAGACTAGTGTCGTCGGCGAAGATGCGGACATCACAGGTCAAGTCATCTACAATATCATTTATATAGACAAGAAACAATAAGGGACCCAGAATTGATCCCTGAGGTACGCCGGCCTGAACAGGAAGCCAAGAGGAGGTACGCCCGTGGATAATAACACGTTGAAAGCGGTTTGACAGGTAACAGTTTATCCACATAAGAAGTCCTTCAGATAACCCCTGTTGTCGTAGTTTGAAGAGGAGGCCTACATGCCACACTTTGTCAAAGGCTTTCGAGATATCTAAGAATACCATTCTGGCCTCCTTGGAATTTTCAAGCCCATTTAGATATTGTGGAGAATACTTATTAGTTGGTTGGTAGTTGAATCATTAGCTTTAAACCCAGAGTTCTTATCAGTTAGTAGGTTGTTGCCTATTAGATATTCATAAAGAAAATTAAAGACCAGTCGCTCGAAAACTTTCGATACGTTGCACAGCAGGGAAATTGGACGATAGTTACTCTTGATTTGTTTATTCGATTTTTTAAACACAGGGCAGATATTAGAGCGTTTCCAAGAGTCGGGAAATTGAGAGACACTGAGAGATAGGTTGAAAATTTTTGTTAAGGGCTTGGAGATCGAGTCAGCAGTATTTTTTAGGAGAGTGTTGCCAATATTGTCGGGTCCTGAGGCAGAAGTTAATCTCAAGGAGAGCAAAACTTTCCTGACACTTTCTTCATTGAGCGTGAAATCACTCATGCGTGCCTCAGTACGATAGGTAAAGTTTGGCAGTGGAGGTGCATCATTATCGGCATGGGTAACGCATTGACTAGCGAAGTAAGTATTAAATACTTCACACTTTTCGGTGATGCTAGAGATAATTTTACTGTCTTCAACAATAGGAGGTATGTCTTCATGGATTTTGCATCCTAGTAAGGACTTAGATAAGTTCCACCATTGTTTGGGATTCATATCATCTTTATCTAATTGTGTACGTAATTTAGAAAAGTAGGAGTTTATTGACACTTTTATTGCATTGACAACCTTATTGCGTCGCTTTTTGTAAAACTGGTAAAACCTGTCAATGTTGGCACAGACTTCAAGAGTGAAAGGGCGAGGAGTTTGAGTTAATTTCTTAAAACGTTTCCATGCACGATTACGCCGACGCATAAGTTTTTTAATTTCAGCTGTTATCCAAGGTTTATCCTTTGGTCGTATGGTAACTTCTTTGTATGGGATAAACTCTTTGGCAGTTTTTAGGAAGAGGTCAGACCAGTAAGATACCACGTCATCAATGGAATCGAAGACGTTGAAGGCAGTGTTCCAGGGAGCAGAAGATAGGGTATTATTAAGACCTCGAAAATCAGCTTTTTTGAAATTCCAAACACCTCTTTTAAACGAACGGTCTCTGTGGTAGGAGAGTGAAAAGGAGCAGAAAATAACCGAGTGATCAGAGTTAGAAATAGGAGCTAAGACTCCACTGTCCAGGATAAGTCCAGGCGAGTCAGTGATCAGAAGGTCAAGAGTGAGAGAGAGAAAATCCTCACATCCATCCCGAAAGCAAGAGCGAAAGATCATGGAACCACCGTCCAAATTCACATTTAATTTTCGCCAAAACACGATCATAGTTGAATGATAAATAATAATGATGCATTGAGCACGGCCGGTTTCACCCGCTTAAATCTCTAAACAAAGCCATAAAATGTCCGCGTCGTTAATGTCCGCGATGCCCATTTTGAAGACATCGCGGACATTTCAAGATTGTACCTTTTGCGTGTTTTACTATTTGTTGCGCGGATCAAATACTGGCGTAAATGATTTGTTCCGAAGTATAAATATTTGATCCACGGACAAAGTCAAACAGGGAGCGTCAATTTAAGTAAGTTGGGGGGACATTTGATGATGTGATCAAATCGATTTGATCAGAAGAACAATTCGATTTATTCAGATGATCAAATAACATCTATTTATTCTTCTGGCAAAATCGATTTAATCATCTGAACAAATATATAAATAATTTGTTCATGTGATCAAATAGGAGTATATTTGTTCGTCTGATTAAATCGATTTGATCAGAAGAGCAAATCGATTTAATCAGAAGGTCATATCAATTTATTCAGAGGAACAAATAGACTGTATCTAATCACGTGAAAAAAAATGCATATGCGGTGAATACAAATGTCCGTATAACTACCATCAAGAAAAATATTCATGAGCATATACATGACAAAAGGCTCAATAAGTCCAAACAGAAACTTAGACGTTCAGAGGAATTCTATGACACCACAGAGCTTCTACCGTGTCAAATTTGTATCGAGTTTGTGTATCTGGCTGGGCGCAGTTCTCGGATGAAAGAGCCTGTGTACAGGTCACCAGTAAAGTAAGGTGCTGATCTGAAATAGTTCGTAGCAGCCTGTATGTACGTTAAGTTTTCCTG
>CAXHWN010002446.1:0-17000 GCA_964020975.1 Hermodice carunculata | reverse complement strand
TCTGTGCACACTGCCTTGTCCAAACGATGAATGATTTAGCAGTCACGACTTTCAGTGCGAACCTTGCGTAAGTTATTTTAAATTGATCTGGAGTCAGTTGTAACGTGTAAATGAGACACACTTGTGCAAAGATCTAATGGAGCGGAACAAGTTTCACAATAAAAAACAAGAGACGCTTTTATCGATTCACAATAGCAACCTTTTTTATCTTTGCCTTGGAGGCACATTAACCGTCTTTTACCCTGGAATTTGTTTAAATGCACTGGCGACTGTTTAAGATCACAGATAATATATACTAAAACCAAAACCAAAAGACGATGATTTTGATCCCTTGTAAATATATGTTTATTAAATTGACAAACATCTATGTCTGCTTGTGGACAGCTGGTGACCAAACCCGTCAGTGTGAACAAGATTTGAGGCAGCCAAGTCTTGCTTGAGAGCCTTCCTTAGTTAAACCCTTATTAAGACATAATAGCTAATGGACATTATACAAAACAAATGATGGGGGCGGTTATAGCGTCAAGGTAGAACGAGGCAGGCCGCGAAGCGGCCATGGCGAGAAGTGAAGAAAAGGCGTTCTAGTTAGTTCAACAAAATATGTGTTAAATATAATATGCTGTAGGCATATCCTAAGATGCCAGCGTTAGACACTGTTCCACAAATTTAACCACTGTGCCTAAGATGTCTATATCTCCATTGAAATAGTGTCATAACCTGTGGTGGAGATGCAGTAAGAGTCATTGTTGCCTCTCTCTGTCGGCAACACCAAATGTGAGCATACATTGGCAGCATGGCCGTTGTGGCCCTCCAAGTGATATAGCTTGGTTTTCGATCTTGAAGGTTTCCAACATATTATAAAATTATCTTCAAACACTACATACCGTTCCTAGAAAAGAATGTATATTTTCAAGAGCTTTTTATTTCATCAAAATCGGTTAAACCATTTACGAGCAATCTGTCCAAAACATCTGAGAAGTTGGACGAAAACTAGAATTGTGAGAAAATGCAATTTAGGTCTAATTGGTTCTCTGGCAGCGGTAAACTGGCAATTGTGGATAATGTACTCACTCTCCCTGATTTATACTTGTCTTTTATAATACTATACTTTTGATGTGTTATCATGAAAATGTGTCTTTTTAAATCTACGTTTAAAAAGGAATCTTTGACGTTTCCCCAGGGAAAGATCACAAATATATGGTTTCCTAATTGCTGGTTAAGGTCGCTAAGGCAACAGATTAGGAGTGCCCATTGTTCTCTCCCCGGCTGCATGGTCCATTGTTCTCCCCAACCAATGAGCAGCTTGATCACTTCCCATTGCCTGGCAGACCCAAGTCTAACTGACAGCTCATCTACATTCTGCCATGTGGGTGTTCGGCAAAAACCATGATTTATGAAGCTCCAAAATTCTCATAAAAATTGACATTTTTCATACTCAACATTCGGCAGTATTGTAGATTGGTACCTAATCTTTCCTATTCTGCAAGAAAACAATTGAGATTTACACTGCAAAATAGCTTTACAGACGGCCTGTTAAATGACACATCTACAGAATAAATAATCTCATCGTTACTAGATAATACATACTGGCGTGCACGGTACACAAAAATAAAATACTATCACTGAGAGTTAAATACTATAAATTCAGTATGTAGAGAGAGGTGCATACATGTTGGCCAATATTCAACCAAATCGTGGCCAGAGAGCAGCACAGAGCCATATACGTAACTATGCTACCAGCATATATCAATGTGAGGAACTTCTTTGCACAAATCGCACCATTAAGTCTGATATCCAAGCCCAGCCGTAAAATCGGATCAGAGTGTGGAGTTTCCACACTCTGATCCAATTGCACAACTGATATCACTGAGATGGATATCAGACCGAAGACCAAAATGTTTTAAGTGACATACTGGGGAACACATAGTGAACTACTGATAAGTTATGAGTTATATGATAATTCATTAAATACACCGGGCTAAAATACCTTGGGCAATGAACCACACTCTTACAATGATCAAGTAGTAATCAGGATTACATACTAACGTAGAGCCATTTATAGTTTGAGTTAGGTTTGTATGGCCCATATAGGGCTCAGTTTCGATGTTAAAGTACCACTATGGAAAATGAGTGGCTTTTGCTGCTGCTTGTACGTATTTAGACAGTGTACACTGTGCCCAGAGTATCTAGTGAGTTCTCTTGTTTGACTGTACTTAAGCCAAAATTTAGCAGATTTTGTTCTCTCAAACGGTAATTCCCTGATACCATGAATTTAGACCTCTTTGGTCCAAAATCAATCTCCGGCTGCCAGAATGCTTTATACTCTGAGCAATAAGCCCTTGTATGTCCTGAGTATTAGCAGCAAATAGTGTCATGTCATCGGCATACACTACAGAATTATAACTATCACCGCTGATGCATGCTTCCTTTTCAGATGTGTACAGCTGGACCCACAAGTCATTGACAAATATATCAAATTCGGCAGGAGACAGGGCACTACCACACGTTTGTGATATCATCTTAATAGAAACATCCTGTGTATCGAAGGTAACATACCACACGGAGCTTGTAAAACAGAACGTCATGCCAAACCGAATCAAAACACTTCTCTGCATTCAGTGATGCTATATGCGGAGGAGGTTTAGCATAAGCAAAATAGGAAATTAAGTTATTTAAAGGCGAAGCCCCGATTGTACTCCTTCCTTTTCTGAAACGAAACTGGATGTCAGCTGCCTCATCAACAGGCATTATATGCATTTCAACAATTTTAGAATGTATAGAAATAAGAGTGAGTGGCCTATAGCCATGAACATCATTACGATTGAAAGCAGTTTTCTTGAGTACTGGTGTTATCACACCAATGTCACAGATACCTGTAATAACACTATATATTAGCAAAACAGTGAATATTGAAGCAAGAGGTTACTATTATAAACATATTTATTTTCCATGGATTGCCTATTAGTACACAGAGACTAATCTGAAGGCTGTCCAGTACACAAAAGAATGCACGGAATATATAAAATACACACTGGACGAGAACAGACAACTAGATTCACAGCTTGTACAGGAAAAATACAATTGATGCCAAATGGTGGAGACTTATAATTATGTCATGTACCAAATTAGTAAATAAAACATCTGAATTCTGAAATGAGTGTCTGAACAGCCTCAAAGACGAATATATTGTTGGTGTCAGGCAAATGATCACTACTTTTCAAGAGAATGTTTAATGGAATATCACTACAGCACTGAACTATTAGAGTCGGATTTACACCTGGAACGAGTAAGTGGCGCACAGTGTTCAGCAGACGGACCCTTTGCACAGTGAACTTGGGACAGAACAAAAGGTAATGTTTCGTATCTTCAATAGGATGATACCATGCACACGTTAAGGCTGGAAGGATATTGACATGATATAGATGGGCATTTAAAACAGAGAAGTTAAGACGTAGCTGCGTATGGCATATGGTAAGGAAACGATTTCTATGTTTAAAATATGAGGCTTTTTGGTGATAGTCAAGAGTAATTTAAATTTGAACTGCGGCAGGGAATCACTGACACGGGCATCAACCAGGATGTTATTTCATAATTTGATACCAGATGGGAGACATGAATCGCCGTAGCGATTGGTGGTAAATCTAATTTGGTGTAATGTAGTACGATTTCTCAATAGGCGACCAGTTCTGAGTGCAACATCGCAAGGAACGAGATCATGTAGGTATTTTGGAGTCAACCTATTATACATTTCAAAGAAAAGAATAAGTTTAAAATATTTCCATTGATTTGCGAAAGTTTGCCATTCAAGCTCTTTGAGAAGTAAGACACGTGGAGTGTATCGAGTTGCGCCAAGGCAGATCCTGGCTGCCTCATACTGCACAGCTTCTATCAATTGTGCGGGTTTACAGTGCAATTATCAAATAGGGCACACCCATATTCGAGGATAGGATGAATCATAGTGCTATGCAACCATATGAGAGTCTGGCAGGAGAGTTTGTATTTCAGTCTGCGTAGAGGAGCAAGTTGTTCACTGCGTTTATTAACAATGCGTGTTATGTGCTAGTGCCATGACAAATTACTTGAAAGGGTAACTCCAAGATGTGTATGTTGAGTAGCCTCAGGTACCAGTATGTTTCCGAGAAGTAGGGGAACATGATCTGGCTTGTGTTGTTTACCTGAGAAGGTCATTGAAATTGATTTTGTAGCATTAAATGTCATCCGCCAGCGCTTGCCCCAACAGTGAATTTGTACAAGATTAGAATTAAGGCTTTCAGCTGTGGCCATTGGTTCGTGGATAGTTTCAAGAATACTGGTATCATCCACAAATAAATGGATGTCACAGGTAATGTTGACAGTGATGTCGTTAATGTAAACGAAGAAAACTAGGGGACCAAGGATGGAGCCTTGGGGCCTCCAGCCTCTACAAGGAGCCAAGGTGAGGTCGGTCCTCCAATAGTAATGCCTTGAAATCTATTTGAGAAATAGCTTTCTATAAAAAGTTACACATCATTTTCAAACCCCAATTCTTTCAGTTTAAAATGTAGACCAGTGTGCCAAACTCTGTCAAAGACCTTGGGTATATCCAGAAAAACCATACGGGCCTCATGGCCCAACTCAAGGCCACTGTAAATAGTATGAAGTATGCTAAAAATTTGATTTATATTTGAATCGTGTTTCTTAAAACAGGAGTTTTTAGCAAAAAGTAAATTGTTAGATGTTAGATACTCCTAGAAGATGTTATGAACTAGACGCTGAGGTACTTTAGGGACATAACAGAGGAGTGAAATTGGCCATGGTTTACCTTTGACTGTTTGTTACTTTTCTTAAAAACCGGGCACACGTTGGACCTCTTCCAAGGATCTGGTAAATATGAGTTGGATAAGCAGAGATTGAATAGATCAGTTAGAGAGCGTGACATTGAAGGGGCACAGTATTTAACAAAGGTGTTGCCTATACCACCAGGACCACAAGCAGAACTAGTTTTCAGAGACTTTAAAATCTTTTCCACATCATGTACAAAATCTTTTCCACATCATGTACTTGCACTTGAATCATAGACAGGTGGGCCTCAATTCGGAAGGCAAAGTCGGGCAAGGGCAAAAGATTGTCCTCGAGTGGGGTCTTGCACTGATCAGCAAAATACCTGTCGAATTGCACAGACTTTTCTATGTCTTGAGAAATATTCCCTCTATGGTCGATAAGAGTTGGAATGTTTTGGTAGAGTTTGTGACCGAGAACATATTTACTAAGGTTCCACCATCTCTTAGGGTTTTTCTCTCTTGAGTCTAGTTCAGATCGGAGTTTGGTAAAGTAAAGACGAATGGAGTTTTTAGTGTTAACTGTAAAGTTTCGTTTCCATTCGTATAACTGGAAGAGGCGTTCAATATTTAGAGTGGTGAGGAGGGTGTGAGGCCGAGGCTTTTGTGTCTGGCATTTATACCTATTCCACGCGCGATTGCGCTGCCTTATTAGCCTCTTAATACTACAGGTGATCCAAGGCTTGTCCCTGGGAGGAGTGGTGACCTCTCAGAACGGAATAAACTGTTTACACGTGTCTATAAATAGGTCCGACCAGTAAGACACAGCGTCACTTATAGAGTCAAAAACTGTGAAACCAGTTTCCCATGGAGCATGGTGGAGTACATTGTTCAGGTTGACAAAATCAACCTTCTTGAAGTTCCAGACAGAGCGTTTGAAGAGGCGATCCTTGTGATGATTCACAGAGAAAGAGCAAAAGAAAACAGAATGATCAGACGAGGACATAGAAGCGAGTATGCCAGAGTTCAGGATATAACCAGGAGAGTCCGTTATCATGAGGTCCAGTAGGTTTGCAGAGTACTCCGACACACGAGTAGGTTCGGATATGAGCTGGTGCAGGTTGTTTTGAGCTAAAAGATCAAAGAGGCGCTGTCCGAGTTCACTGTCAGTGTGAGGCGAATCCCAGCTTGCACAGAGACCATCGAAATCACCTGTTAAGAGGAATATTTCAGGGTTAAGTTCGATAGCAGATGAAATGGAGTGAGATAAATTGCCCAGAAATAGGTCTGTCTCTGCGGCAGATTGGCCCGGTGGAAGATAATAAACACCAAGGATCAGTGTACCAGAAGGGACAGTAATTTAAGCCCAGATGCACTCACTACTGGGAGTCTCCAGCTCTGCACATCTTCTAACAGGTAGATTGTCTTTTACATACAGGGCAACCCCTCCCCCCAAACCAGTTTCATGATCCTTATGTAGCGGGGTTTGAAAGCCTTCAATTGCCAAAAAAGCATCAGGGTAGGTATTTTCGAGCCATGTTTCAGATAAAGAAATGACTTCTAATTTTTAAGACTCCACCAAAATTCTTATTTATTCAAGTTCACCATCAGATTTTCAGCTACGTACGTTAGCATGACACACAGAAAACTTATTGAGAACAACATTATTTACTGGACCAGGGTTTGGATGAATACTCGTAGAGAGCACCTTAAAAATAAGAATTGTCACATGTCTCAGATGGCATAGACATTCGGTAAGTAATACTGCGGCAAATACTATGAGGAAGGCAAAGGAGAGTAAGAAACTATGATTGTGATATGTATATGTAGAAACGTTGGCAGACATGCACAGGAACATAAACCCATGTTTGTTGTGAAATAACCCTACCACAGCCCTATATTGATCCAGATAGATGCCCATTAGGGGGTATCAAACTTAGGAATGTCCTCCGCTGAATACTGTGTGACACAACAGAAAATAATTCCATTCTTGTTTACAAAAAAACCAATAAGTATATGACGTTGTAATCTGGAAAACATAGTCTTCAGAACAACAAGTAAAGTATCATAAGCAAAAGTACAAGACAGTGCAGAAAACAAAGAGTGTGCAAACATAGCAAAAAAAAAAGACAGCAAAATCATCACAAACGTAGTGATTTCCATGTTGTTCAACTATAAGTAATAAAAAAATATGAACTTAGTAGGCAAGGTAGTTAAGATGTTCATTCCTGAAATAATCCCATCAGTGTCAGTGGTGTACTTATTACTGCACTTAAAAATACCGGCAGGTGTATTAGAATTGGAACATGAAGTTACGACGTATTTGCTGCACTTACATGATACTGAAATTCCATTTTGATATTGATGGTCATGCTATGGAATACTGAGAAAAGCTGCGTGGCTGGGTTTATATATCAAAAGCAAGTTTATGAGGGTAAGGAAGCAAGTCTTGGCTCGTGACTTTAATAAAGAGCCTACTTGAGACTACAACAAAGTAAGAGCAAAACATTAAACCCGCTGTGAGCGGTTTTTGTACATATAATCAATAGTCAGTTGGCCTTTTCACCTGCGGTATGACGTGGCAGATACTAGTATTTTGTCGACCATAAAAGCTGGCATCAAGAAAAAAAGAAAAGAAAAAGAGGATACCATTAAAGATTTGTGATACTTAAAGTTGGATCGTCTTAAAACGATAGGCAAACCACAAAACCCCGCTGTGAGCGGTTTTTTGTACAAAAATTTTTGGTCTTTTCACATGCGGTAAAAAGTGGCAGATACAAATCAACGGTCGACCAAAATGGCTGGCATCACGGGGAAAAACACTTTAACATGGGGCTGGGGATACTGCCAGGAATACCATTTGCGATTGGTGATAATTAAAGTTAAATCGTGTTAAAACGATAAACCAAGGACTGAAAAACAGGAATGAAAAGTAGATTCACTCACAGGCAAATTACAGGGTAATGTCCATTACAGTCCATGTTTTGCTTCGTCTATATGTTGGCGGTGGGTTGGGCGCAATTCACCCGGGGTAAGATTTAGACACAGGTAATAGAGTTCAATAGCAGCTTGCACATATTTATCTACACTTGTCAAGATCCTCAGTATCGTGGATCTGGACAACGCGTCCGTTTGCTGCTGTAGGGGGCCCCCGTGGGTTAAGTTCACGGATGTACAAGTGTCACGCGTCCAGCAGGAGTGTGTCTTTCTCTCTCGCTTCAGTTGTCTTAAAGAATACATTATCCGGGAACGTATTTTGGTTAGGTCCTCCAAGATATACGTATACTTGCATTTCTTCCTGGCATCAAACTTGCGGCATCTTGCTCTGTAGGAGACGAACTTACCGATGATGGCAAGCGATTTGCCCCTGCTGGTCTCCCTCCCTACTGGGTGGGACCGGTCAATGTCCGCATGTCCTATGTTGACGCCTAGTTTCCGTGCTTTTTCCACCACAATGTCATCTGTATCCTCATCTGGGCTCTCAGATCTATCGAGCCAAAGTCTGAGTTTGTTCCTTAGACTGTACTGCTCGCTGTGTGACTGGACTCCAAAAAAAGGAAGATCAAATGTTGGAAGAACGTTCTGCCCGGCAGCCTACTATCATGAGTGATCAATGAGTCACACCGTGTTCATGGTTTCAAAATTTGTAGTGAAAACGTCGTAGATCATTCAAAAAGATCCAAGATATACAGGAACTCAAAAACGTGCTGTCTATTACTCTGCCTGTCGCAGATCCGGTTCAGACAGTATTTCGAAATTTCCTGGCAAAAACACCATTTGGTCCTGCGACGTCATTACCATGGGGAGAACTAATAAGACGATCACCTCGTCAGAAGTTATCTCTATGTCAAAGATAGTATCTAAATACCTGTAAGGCCATTTATTAAACAGTTTATAAATATCCATTTGTCTTCAAGTGATGTCAACAGTGTCGTTCATTATCTCTTCAGAATGACTAGCAAGATCGGAAGAGCCCAATGAAAAACAACTTTTTTTTTTGTTTTTGTTTTTGTTTTTTTTTTGGGGGGGGGGTGTATGTTGCTCTACTAAAGTCGTTGGGGATCCACAGCCCAAACAATCTTACGTTACTGAAATAAAGAAGTCAGCTTGTGTTTACGGTGGTCGATAAGCCCTTGACTGTAATACCTGTTCATTTTACAAAATTGTTTCGTCATCAATTTTGGATCCATCAAAGACTCCCCCTGATCTGGGTCTACCATCATCAACCTAGATGTCCTACCGAATCTCTTTCTGTGTTTAAGGACTCAAATGTGGGCTAGAGTATGGTTTGCGTTTATATTGTTTTGATGGAGTGCATCCTGCCTCATCGGAGGACTCCTGAGAGAAAGAGCTGATATCAGAGAGGTGATCCGCCAGAGGTTTGCAAGTATGGTCACGGTTTGTGCCCTCATCCGGACACACGGCCAACAAAGTCAGTAAATGTAATTTATAAAATGGCGACTGTCGGTAACACACATTTCTCACCACATTATTCCAGTTTTGGACAAGTAAACTGCATTACTCCTGTAAACACTGGATTATATGTGAAGCAAATATAAATAGACCGGTGGTCACTCAAATTTAATTCATCTAAATGTACAATCTGGCATGCATTAACACTTTCAGTATCATGAGACACATAGAAGACCTATCCAATTCAAAATGTGATTCGCACTTGTCAAGTAATAGCATTGTTTGGGCTGTGTATCCCGAACGACTTTAGTGGAGCAACAAGATAATCACATTAAATTGCGTGTTTTTTGTTAAAACTAGGATTCGTGCACAACTTTCTATGTACCTTTTCACTTACAGGTAAAGCAGCATTACAGTTTTTCCATGATTATTATAATTATTGGTGGAACATTGTCAAACTCATCTAAGATTGCTTGTACAATATTCAGGGTAGCCATATATTCTTTTCATCATATCTCCAATGAAAGGGCATGTACATTTTATGATAATCTGGATAAAATACCGCTCTTATCACTAATGGAGAATGATATCACTGTATCAAATATAGTTTCTATTTTATGGTAAGACAACCCACATATAGATTTACATATAGTGGCTAGACCAGCCCCCCCCCCCCCAAAAAGCATATCACTGCAATCAGCGTCAATTTCAATGATAACCAACTTTGCAAAAACCAAACATATATGCAAAAGCCAATAAGGAGGGGGGGGGGGGGTCGAATCCTGTACTATACAAAGTTCATTTGGCCTGAACCAACACTCACTGACACAGCATAGCACAGTTCTCGTGTCTGCTAACTGCTATATCACAAAATTATATCGCTTAAAATTAGAAATAAAACAAACAGCAAGAAGGGCTGGTCACAGCAATTGGGGGGGGGTCCTTTTTGGCTGTTTTTTCGGTTTGTTTGTTTGCTTGTTTTTGTTTATTTGTTTTTTTTTAACATCAACGCTTAAAAAGGGAGAATCTGTGCACCCATTTGATGACGCAAATTTGAAAATGCAAGCCACTGGACCAAAAAGACCTAGGACATAAAAATTCCCTCTTGTGGGTTTTTGAACAAATCGTGATTCGTCGATAAAATCAGAGAAGTTAAGTTTCTTCTGTAAAGAATGATTGTCATCTCATTTCCTGTCACAATAGATTTTATTTTCAGGAAAACATGTTTACTTGGGGCATTTCAGAATTTCTACACAGGTCACAACGCAATAAAGAATACCTTATGTTTTATCATGGAACTACAAAATGGACCTGTGGGAGGGGGGAGGTGGAGGGTAGGAGGCAATTTCACACACAAATCGAACATTGGCAAAGCTAGCAACGTGCAGTTTAAGGGAATATAAAGACCGTTCGCGAATACAAGGATGGTAAACTGTACCAAAACTCCAACGAAAAAAGGGCTTATAAAGTATATTTCTTGTGTTTCTTATGTCGATTGTTTCTGTCAAGTGATAAAGTATTGTAAAAAAAATAACCTTTTGAAAAATTTCGAATGATCACCATTCAGCCCTTCAAGCGTATCAACTGACAACTATTTCTTCAATTTTAGGCTCGGCAGGCTTGGCTGCCAGGTAAGCTAAAGGTATGTTGGGTGGTAATCTGTCATCAACTCAAACATCTGACCTGCACAATTATTTTCTAGACTTCTTTGAAACTGTTAATAAGATCCTTTCAAATGCGGATGTATATTTCGGAGAAGAAAAGAGGCTATCCCAGTCTCCAGTCAGCCTCCGGCTTGGAAAACCCCGCCTGCAACATAACAGATTATGTTGCCTGTATCAAATTTTGAGGTCTTGGACCAATAAATCAAACCTAATTGAGTTGCAAGTTAAATTAGCTATATTTGCAGGCTTGTCTCTCAAATTTAAGTTTCGTTGAAACTGTACCTGTCATTGTGCTCAAAGTTCATTTCAATGACAGTAATATTATCAATAGAAAATTGGGTCAAACCCGATAACTTTTTGGCTACGCTTGCATTTGTTTATGTTTACCTCCATTATTACAGTTCCGAAGCAATTCTCAATAAAATAATTTCGCAACAAGATTTCTGGTTCAAGGGTTACTAGTTGATATGATACCCTTCCCAAACCCACAAATAATCAGGCAAATTTATTCCCTTGATAGGAAAGGAAAAGGATAAGAATTTCTTTGCTCCCTTATTTTTAATAGCCTGTCATCTGAGGCCCTGTATTTATTACGTGACACACCTACACGGTCATGCGTATTTACTGGCCTAGCACCTTGAGAGCTACGAGTCACCCGTCTGCCTCGGCATTGTCGATTCACATTCCCTGTATTGCCAATGGCCCCTTCCAAAGGCATCCATCACCACACAAATTGTTTGCACTTTGCCGGCCGATATATCATTCCTTAATCATTATTGCTGTGAATGCTCCAACATGACTCTAGCTATTGTGTGTATGTGGAAATATTCCCCATGTATTTAATTTCCATGTTATATAGAACAAACTCATCCGGGCATTGTTAACAGTGGCTGCTACGTATGTCTGGCTGCAGAGAGCACCATATTTCAGATTGTTGATCGGAAACATTTTGATTGTCAACAAAGTCAGGACTTCACACGGCACTGTATCCACTTATACAGTATAAAGTCTGCATAGTGTTGCATGTGCTCCCCCCCCCCCTCACCCCAATACACACACATTTTTATACCACGTCACATCAAGAGCAGCTTTCATGAAACCAGTGTCCTGTCGTAGATATTTAGACAGTATATTGTTTTGTAGGGCATTTGTCCCAAGAAACCACACATATACTTAACTAATAACTATGCAGAATAAATACGAATTATGGGTGCAATATTGACTTTGAAATGCCAATGAATAGCCTATTGATAAAGCAGATCGACCATTATCCTATGGCAACAATATTTTCTCACTTTTAGTTGATGTTTATCACGTCATTGATGTCCAGTAATTTTACACGCTGCGGCGTATTCGTTCGATTAATCTGAATTTACTTGCATATGCAAACAGTACATGAACTGGACACATTCAGTCAACATTATTGATCATATTAACCATGATAAGATAAACAGGTGAATAAAAGCAACACTTGACCGACTGATACATATAATTCAAACAGCCCTCGGAATGAACAATTCTCTGTGATTATAGGTGTCCACGTATATTATATATATACATACATACATGCATACATATAAAGGTTTTATTTTTACTTCTATTTTATATTTATTTCATTCTTTATTTCACGCTAAACTTAAATATATTAACAGCGCCGGGAAAGTTGATGAAAGATACGCATATTTTAAAAATAAAACAGTTGGTACAATATGATTAAACGAGGAAAAAACACGAATTAGAATATTGATACACCGACGAGAAAACACAAAATTAGGGTGTGCATTATTTCAGTACTAAATGTTCGTCTTTTTGAGGTGGAAGATCTGAAGCCAGCTGCGCGATGAGACTGGCAACTTTGGATCAATATTATCCATTTAATATCTTTTTCATAAGTACGATAAATCTATATTTTTCTGACTACTACACATTCAACGATTCGTATCCATAGTTTTTCGCGCGATTGGCAGCTTTTTTTAGATTTCATAGCATCCTTTCGGACTTCGTAGGATTATCACATTTTCCGTGCAGAAGTCACACGCTTATTATTATTATTATTATTATTATTATTATTATTATTATTATTATTATTATTATTATTATTATTATTATTATTATTATTATAGCATCCTTTTGTACTTAGTAGGTTTATCACATTTTCCGTGCAGAAGTCACATTATTATTATTATTATTATTATTATTATTATTATTATTATTGTTATTGTTATTGTTATTGTTATTGTTATTGTTATTATTATTATTATTATTATTATTATTATTATTATTATTATTATTATTAATATTATAATTATTATTATTACTATTCAAATTGAAAATCAGAGAAATTAAATAGAGAATCTTAGATGGCCGAGAGGAAGTTCCCATGTTTTTTCTCACGAGTGGTCCTTATTGATGTGGAAAATCACTCATAAGCTTCTTCGCTCACTCCTGATAAATAGAACGTCCAAATACGATGCAAACAGGCTATTATCAACACTTCATAATTCCTGAATATGTCAGTGTCACTCTCGGTAATGGGAACAATTCTTCTGCCATGCGGAGGTATGACACGCGAGAAGGATGAAGAGCCTGAAAATAGATCGTAACATCGCATGGTCTGATTGTTAATTATAAAAATTATTATTATTATTATTATTATTATTATTATTATTATTATTATTATTATTATTATTATTATTATTATTATTATTATTATTATTATTATTGTGTGAAATAAACTTGTAGCTTTACCTTTGTGATGTTGTCATTCAGAAAAGTATATTTTGTGGCTTAAAACTCGAGTTTTTTTTCTTTAATTTGGAACATAAAACGTGACCATACATGGCTTGTTTTGGTGTGGATTAACACGCGGCTTCCCATATTTGAGGCCCAGGAAGTGGATTGTTCTAATTTGTTTTTACAGACAACAGAGAGCATCAAAGTAGTCAGAACAATTGTAGCGATTAGTCTGAACTGGCCTTTTCTTCTCTGTATGGTTAATGGTTTCCTGTTCCCCATGAGTGACCCTTGTCAGTGTCATCTGCAGAATTGTAAGATGTTATTTCTATGAGATCGGCCAATTTCAGGCTTGCGGACATTTTTTACAATTTGACTACACGAACCGTTGGACTAACGATCTTGTTATTATCTACGAATGATTGTATCTGATCAATGAGTCTGTATTGTATAGCTTTATAATTCGGTACAACACCTCATATTTTGCCGCACCATGTGCGCAATAAGTTTTGTTTCGTTCGAATTTGATATTTTCTCGCAAATTATGACAAAGCCCTCTTCATAAAGTCACTTCTTGTTTCCATTTATGTCTGTCGAGAGGGAATGTTTCGCCGCTTCCTACTGATTACCATTTCTTCTGACAAAACAGAAGAAATGGTAATCAGTAGGAAGCGGCGAACCATATCCCATCCCTTTCTAAAGTATGAAAAAAAAAGTTATTGAAAATGTTTAAGAACATACGTACCTTGCACAACTGTAAAAATCTGGCTTGACTTGGTCTTCTCCTATTTACTGCAACATGTACTAAAGCTATGATAATTTTTGGTGCTCGTCCGCATTTTACACCACAAGCTTAACAGACCCTCCTTTGAAATACTGCTCTTCTTCATATGGCCACTTTTGGAATATGGTAATGTCGTTTTGGAAACTGTTCTCAAGCAGATGTCGACAAATTCCAAAACGACCGATTGATTGCAGCCAGGGCGGTAACACATGCGCGTCGTTTTGCAAATCATGGTCAAATTTACAGTTAAACTGGGTGGGAAAAATTATATGCACGTAGGGATAAACAAAAACTGGTTATTTCCTACGAGATACTCAACAAAAATGCTCCGATTCTAAAGTACATACAATAATATTTACGGCAAACAACTAAAGATAGGTCAAAATATAATGTGCCCTTACATTCCAGAGTTTTTACGTTTCAAACGCGTAGACAGATCTGCGGAAATTCGTTTTTCCCATCTGCTTGAATTCCATGTTTATAATCGGAGTACATCCAGCAGCATCTTGTACTTGTGGTATCGGTAATGAAAATGTCTTTCATTGTTTTTCGGAGTGCCCATTTTTCTTTATTGAGCGAATTCATTACAAAAACAGTAATCCCCCATACTAGATTTATTGTAAAATGTTGATTTTATGGCCTAAAAGTGTCACAATTAAACGCAACTCGAATTTATAATGCAGTGATTAAATTTGTCTGTGATACAAAATGATTCAACTAATAGAATATCATGAATATAATGTTTGCCAATGGACCTCGGAAACCACACACCCGCTATGATACTAAGACTACGATTAGTTTCAGATTCTATCATGGGCAGCGGGCTGCATTTTAATATTTGACCAGTGTTAGTATCAGCACTAACCACTGCTCCATCAAGCAATTTATGATTTTTGTTTTGTTTTGTTAGGATGAATAACATTTATCTATCCAAAAGAAACTATCATTTTGTGTTTCTATAATTCATATTTGAAACAAACAGTTTGGGGTGTCAAAACTTTTCAAAGTAGGCCTGAACGCTTTGGGTTACATATTTGCAGCGCCATCTGTTGACAGAATTGCAAACATCCATTTGAAGCAGTTTGCCTACTGTTTCCACTATTTGGCATTCCTTATCGATTTCAAAGTGTGATGTAAAAGTTGAACACAGTGTTTCCTCACAGTCCAACAGTATTTGTATGTGTGTATGTGATGTTCTAAGGTTAGTAGAATAAATGGAACTCTTTGCATTACACACTTATATTCATTGCGGTAATTTGGCACTACGCCTATTGACTGCAATGAAGTGCCACTTTACTCAGAGATCAGCTTGGTGGCTGATAGACCTGTGTAGGCCTACTTTAAGAAAAGTGCTGAATTGGGGGTAATTACTAGAGTTACATTCAGTCTTACCATGATAGAATAGACTTTACTGTCTGTCTTGTCCGTGTACAGTTCATTTTATTTGTAGTTGCTATACCGTACTTGCTTGTGTTTGTATTTATATATATGCTCCAACGTACTAGAATAGCACCAAGAATACATTGCTAGCAAGCTTCAAGTAGATTTGGAGAAGTCGAAATCTCGACTTACTTTTCAATCCCCGTTGACTTTGCATTATATCAATGGGAATGTATGCATTACTCAGTAAGTACTCATGCTGAAAAATTCGTCACAAACCAGGCATGCAAATATTATCACCTGGTGAAGAACTTAATTTGGCCCTCCCAAAAGCTTCTTTTCATACAAGTTTCACGATTATGCAATTGGCGTTTTACAGAAGTCGGAAATACCTTAAACACAAACAATCATAAAAATAACAAGTACAGCGCCACCGGTTGAACAAATTAAGGTCCGGGGGTTCCCAGGAGTGTCTCTGTGAAGTGTTTAAGCAATTGGCCGATCGGTTTTAGAGATTTGTTGCTTTGATTTTGTGAAAATGAACCAGAAATGTCATAGAAATATCCTGACATCATTGCTGCATGATCATTAGAGCAAATCTGGTAGAGAAACACCCAAGTATGTCGAGACCAGTATTGAAGAGGACCTGGTCACTGATTTTGGAGAATCAATAATGTAAAATGTGAACATGAACGACGACGATGATAGATGACTGACCAGTCAGCTGACAAATAAGCTGACCTAGCCTGATGAAGTTGCTATTCTTTTTTAAATTCAAAGGAATTCTTAAGTCAAAATAATTATCAGGAAAAATACATATTGGCGTGCTGAAAAAAAAATGGGATATCAACTTTATCCAAAATAAATCAACCACATCCTCATTAAATCAAGCGGGGATATACACTGGCTTTATCTCTCTTACGTCTGTTTGTTTATTTGCGATACTTCCGGGAATTTCTGAGGCTATGTCAGCTGTTGGGGGGGGGGGGGGTCGTTTTTCCTAAAACCGTTCGATCCGACATTGTATGGCAACATTTTGGGGAACTCTCACACTCTGTTAAAAGATGACAAGTGAGGATTTTTTTTTCAGGATTTGTTTTCTGGTTGCTGTTTCCTTTTTCAGCTTCTTCAGAAATGCTAGCTTGATTTAATTTCACATAATGGCTCGTTGCACGCGGCTTAATATAATTTAGAACTTACAAAACCTGTTGCCAAGCGGTCTTATGGCACCGTTCTGTTACACCCAGTTATTCTGTGGTTCACCTGTGA
>CAXHWN010002445.1:0-20000 GCA_964020975.1 Hermodice carunculata | reverse complement strand
TCAGAATGGTATTCGGATTATCAGTGCAGGTGTACGCCCTCGGCACAGAAAAAAAAAGATGTGCAAGTCAAATCAATCCAATTTGGAAAGTTGAGTGGTATGCGATTGCCTACGTGCGGACATGCCGGGTTGACCGACAGATTACTTGTGCGATTGCCCCCGCCCAAATCTGACAGCTTCTGGACGCAAACCAAAACTAAGCATCCTTGCAAGCAAGGATATCAAGTCATTCCGTATCCCTGTTGCAAGTCAGCATCTGCATAGCTTATAATCACTCCTGCATTCTTCAAAAAGAATGTTCCTTGATAAAGATATATGTAATATGGCCAGAATGTTGAAGTTTAGCATCACTAATTGCCAACCCAACCATTTGCCCGCAGAACAGGCTTATCGGTCTTACAGGTCCTCTCCTGACTCGTACATGCATCCACATGGTTCACGAACACACAGTCGCAGCAAACCAAGAAAAAAAAAATCGATGCTGGGGCATCAAGGAAGAGCAGAATGTTGACAGTTGGGCTTAGAAAAAAGTGAAGTGTGCCTCACTGTGTACTGGTTACACGCGCTAATTATGCGGTTGTTGTTACAATTACGCAGTCATGAATTGAGGAGGACTGTAAATCGAAGGTTCGTTGTGTTTACATAGACCTAAATGTACAAAAATATCAACTAGACCACCGGCAATCCTATAGTTAACCATAAATAGCGAGCTGGACTGATTGTGAATACAAGAGATCGAGGGCCCAGGGAAACAATGATGGCAGTTAACACTGGTTCCATCCACATCAGCCAATGTAGACAGCGACGATGAAATTTTGGTTTTATTTGAAAAAATAAATAACTGAACACTGTATACACTTTGGATTAAACAAAATAGCCATCACTTTATACGTCCGCATCAGAGAAGTGGCCGGACCAGGTTCTTTTATTCATTTATTCCGTCATTTGAAATGGTAAATTCTCCGTTATAGATGGATTTATGAAGAGGTGAACATTTTCGGTAGATAAATATGAATTTGAAAACAGAATTCGAGTCCGAGAAAGTACAAAGAAAGAAAGAAAGAAAGAAAGAAAGAAAGAAAGAAAGAAAGAAAGAAGGAGGGAGAAAATCATAAGCAAGTAATAGAAGAAAGAAAGACTATATGCTATACTGGAAGTGCGCACGTTTATTTATAGAAAAATGTGTTCTTATCTCACATTTCATCTACAAAGGAATGCACTATTCTTTTATCATCGTTCGCATATTTTCATTCTTTTCTCTTCCTTCTTTTTAATTTTTATATTTTTCAAGTGACGAAATATATTTTATTGCTATACTTCTATATATGGGTGCCTTCAAAGAGGTGAGGCAAAGAAAGTTCTGACCTACTCACACACATACGAAAGCTCATTAAAATAATATTCTGTTTCCTGTCGATTGTGACTGATCGACATAGTTGGCATCCTGCTGTCGGGAGTGTTTCGTTCCATAACCTGAGCGGATGTTCCCGTATCAAGTATATAGCTCCTCCAGCATGCGTTAAATATTTCCCGCTGACTATAAGAATGGTATGCTGTCAATTCTTAGGGACATATAGATAGTGCTGTTTCTCCGTGGAAGTGATGGTACAAAGTTTTTTCATTGTGGTTATGTTTTACTGTCCGCTGCAGCTGTCTTTGTCGGCGGCTGACAGGCATACCAAGCCAGGACAGTTTGAGGAAGACAGGAAAGGTCTTCTGCACAGGACACGGGACAGGTCTGCAAGCTACAAACGCAAGTTTCCACTCTGTAACAGACGATGTCCGTACGGTTATCAAACTGACTACGAGGGGTCTCCCATCTGCAAATGTTATTTGCCTTGTGAGGTAAGTTTCATTTCATATGTCTGTAGTATTTTTTCTTCACATTCAAAGAGGAAAAACATCATCATCATTATCATCATCATCATGGCCTGATCTGGTGCGTGTGACAAAATTACACTGGTACACATGAAAACAGGGGTAGGTACGTAAGCACATATCGCCGGTTGCTTTTAATGCGCAAGAAATTTCGAATCATTTTGAATACAAGTCTAAATGTGTCAAAAAAAAGATAAGAACCAACTTTAGATTTGACGAAATGCCTTTGAATCATTCTCAAATATTTGAAGATAGGGCTATCTAAAAAAGAAGAAAAGGAACAGAAAAGAAAAGAAACAGAAATAACAGAAAACAAAACCAGCATGTGCTTCAATTTTGGCTGTGCTCAAAATACTGTATGATGCAGAACCACTTTAACTCCTTCGTGTCGCATATTTATGATCAGACAACTGCCATAATAATAATGAAGTGCAAACTTGTGTGAGTTTAAATTGAGTTCATGTGTATAGTCACATTGACTAGGCCTCTAAAGTCGATTATTTGTACGTGACAAACATGAATAATATTAGCAAACTAAAGCGAAGAATTTCGAGCAGGCGATGAATGATATCAACTTACGAATAAAGGTAAATGGCTATGAATAGCGAATGTTTGAAGTGTAATAGAATGCATAGGTTCCCAGCTTACCAATCATTGATCTGCACATGAATATATCATTTTTTATTGCATTTCCGTCGAGAAAGCTGTGTTGTTCTTGTGTTTGCTTAATATAAATACACTTCGGAGAAGTACCGTTAATACCAAACTGCTACAAGGATTGAAAAGCATGTGGAGAGTGATAAATCACGCCTGTACCCCTCCTGACGGGTTTTTTTACAGCCCCTTCCCCCTTGTGTGTCATTTTATGTATACCTACTATTTATTTATAACTTTAATGTTGAAAATGGCTGGTGATTTGTGAGCTTGTTCGTCGCATTCAACTCTCAATATGCCGTTAGTTAACAATGAGTATATGCACATACGTGTCTTCTATCGCCTCAGTTGCAAATCGAGGAAGCAACATTCTGTTCGTGTTTGCATAGGGATTCACTTTGGTTTTTGTTCTTGTTCAAGTGGCATTCTGCATCCGTACGGCTGCTAAGTCTTTGCCACTCAGACTGGTTCTAGTTCATCCTTTTTCTGTAATTTCATGCTGTCACAATATTTTCCATTAATAGAATAAAAAGAGACCATATCTAATAAAGAATTCTCATTCAAGAAAGAAAGATTCTACATCCGTTTATAGTTTCAACTGTTTGCCATCCAGATCAGTTATTTGTTCATTCATTCCTTCCTTGATCTATTTTTATATCTATCCATCCGTCAATCCGTCTATTAATTAACTGATAGATTGATTTTTCCTTTGTTATTTTGCATTTTGTTTATTTCGCCTGGGGTTCCCAAAGAGGCTTTCTGGACCGAGTCAAAAGTTTTCATTTATTTATGTATTCCTTCATCCATTCATCTATTTATACGTTATGCATCAATTGGTTCATTGATTTTTTCCTTTATGATTTTGCATTTTTTTTATTTCGCAAGGGTCCCCAAGGGGCTTCTTGTCTGAGTCAAAAGTTTTCATTTCTGCACGCACAGCGTCAATGAAAGCTCTGGACTCAATCTCAATCAAGAATATGCAAGTTTTATAAAGAAAAGAAGGGACAAAATTCTGTATATTTTTTTTTCAGAGTGTGTTTTGTTCCAATGGAGCCACGTGTGTTCCCAGAATAAAAGAGCCGCGCAAGGCCTGCAATGGCCCCAAACTCCAGTGTAATATAAATATCGCTACGGCCGTCTGCGAAAAAACAGGTAGGAAGTTCTGAAAACATTTCTCTCACATAACCCATGGCTTTGTTACTGTCAAAAAGCTCGAATGCTATAAAATAGTAGACATTGTGTTAATTAGGAGCATTGATCTACCACGTCACAAAATCCTGAAATGCTGTCAGTGGTTTCATTGTATGTCACAGGGAATGGACGCTTTGTTTAAATTGGATGCTCGCTCATGCCACATTTATTATGCTGCATTGTAAATGTACTTATTTTCGTATGCATAAATTTTCAGTTTTTGCAGCTCAGGCATTGAATTAAACTACTTTTGGACATAGTTCCCATCAAATATATTTTGCGAAACTTAATGGTTTTGTTTTTATTTTACACGGATTTGTACCTTCCGCGAAATAACGAAAATAAAAATACAGTGAAATTAATTGAATTGACAGCAATAATAGAAGCAGGTATATTTCTTTGGTGTGTGTAGTGTATTCTGTATATATTTAGTATGTAATTGTATGTATTATGCAGATTCCTTCAATTAGTTACAAAATAATTGTCGGGCTACCTGATTCCTTTTTTAAAAAATAGATATGTCCACAATACGACACAATGTAACCTAACACAATGCAATACAATACCAAAACGTTCTCTAGATGCCATTCGCAACGAAAGGTATCCCAAAAATTTTAGCACGTGCCTTGCCATTTCACGCTTGCAGATGCATGGTATCGAGTTGTATGCAAAACCTGTGTATTTAAAAAGAAGGGTGTATGTGCCCATCCAAAGAAGGCATTTGAATAACCAGCGCCTGGCAGTTCTCAGAGGTAGGAACACATGATGGGAATTTGGTGCGCCAAGTCAACACCGTGTTCGATTTGATATTGTTAAGAGTGTAAAACTTGATAATGCAAGGACCATTCACACAAATATATACAATACTGAAGAGGATTGCGGCCTGCAAATCATATGGCTGACCGATCGCCCATAGACTTTTAAGCGGAAAAATACAACTTAAAATACAATCTTTTTCTCAATGCTGCCACCAACGGACCAAATGGAGAAATGCTGGCAGAAGAAATGGCATTGATACGAGGAATATGTGACGCTTTGTATTCATCAAACTTAAAAGTATAGGGCACGTCGGATACACAATTCTGCTTCGTGGCAGCACCTGCTTCCTGTGTCTCATGCCATTTTCGAGCAATGAATGAAACAGGTTTAGCATATCCCCCAGGTGTCTTCACCTGCAACAAGTGGATACTGGGTGGGTGCGTGGAAGTGGCTACCCCTGGCGCCACCTGCAGATGACAGGTTCCATTGGTATGAACTGAAAAGCAGATGATGATTGAGTGGCTCTTTTTGCATAAGTCAAATATATTTATATTGTATTTTTTCTGATAACAAAAAAGTAAGGTGGATAATATGATGCCAAATTGTCAGACAGATAGCCTTTATCATTACCGTTATTTGCAAGATTTCAGTTGAAATTCGGATATAGGGTGAAGGTGCTGCAAAAACATGGTCTCTGTCTGATAATGCAAGTTTGACAAGTTTTACTTGCCAATCCACATTCAAAAATAATACAGTGTTGATGCAAGGAGTCCCAATAACTGGAAGATAACACAGACAAAAAACGGTACAAATATGATAAAATACATGATCCCAGAAGTGACACGATTTAAAAATAACATCAGTTCACCGTGGCTCTGAATGTTATAGAAGCGTCACAGTTTCAAAAATGTAGAGAACTGAAAGAAAAGAATGAATACATGTCCGGAACACGCTGAACAACTGGTTATATACAATTGAGAGTAACCTGAAGCTTTGGTGTAATAGCTGTAAACTTGTGACACTGTGGTGAAAATATTGGGCATGTAGTTAAAGTGTGTGTGTCAGCACACACTTTTCTGTTTTTCTAGGAATTCTTTATTTCTTTCTTTCTTCTTTCTTTCTTTCTTTCTTTCTTTACCGGCAAATTTGTCCGACATTTCATTTGAAAAGTATTACATGTAGAAACTCCAAACTTGGCACAATTATACTTCTATGGCTAAAGTCTGGCCTTTTTATAATGAGAGGTCAAGCTTTTCAAAATTATGCAAATGAGGGCTAATTAAAGTTTTAAATCTTCAATATCTTATATACTATAGTAGATGTGGTTCCGAGTGTATAGGAGTTCGATCATAGCAAGGTAAAGGTCATCTCAAATGTCAAGGTCATGTCAAGGTCAAAGGTCATGTTAAGGTCAAAGGTCAATTTTAAGCCAAAATGTCATTTTTGAGGTCAAGGTTCACTTCAGGCAGAGGTCATCTGAAGGTCAAAGGTCATTTCAAGGTCAAAGGCCACTTTCAGTGCTGGCTTTCTTCTAGCCATAACTTGGTCAATTTTTATCCAATTTTCATCATGTTGGGCTCAAATTGTAGCTATTGTAACCTTGCACATTTTCAAATGTACATGTGATCTCTAAAGTTCAAAGGTCAAGGTCATTTGGACCTTTGAAAGTTTCATCCAATCATAATGTGGCCAATCTCCATCCAGTTTTCATCATGTTTGACTCAAATTGTAGGTATTGCTACACTGGACATTTTTATAAGAACATGTAACCTCAAAAAGGCAATGGTCAAGGTCATTTGGCCCTTTGAAAGTTTCATCTTGCCATAACTTGGTCAATTTTACTCTGATTTGGTTCATGTCTGGCTCAAATTGTGGGTATTGTAACATGGTGCAATTTACATGTGACCTGTAAAGGTCAAAGGTCAAAGGTCAAGGTCATTTGGACTTTAAATTTGCATGCAGCCATAAGCTTAATGGAATGTGAAGTACCAAAGGACAAAAGTTGTAGCATATAATATTTACAACCTTTGAAGGCACACAGACAGACTAAAAAAAATCTTCTCCAGTTTCTTTCTTTCTTTCTTCTTTACCAGCAAATTTGTCCGACACTTTTCTCGGACATTATTATACATAGAAACTCCAAGCTTGGCATGATTGTACCTCCATACAAGGAGTTTGGCCGTTTTATACACAGAAATGAAGATGTTTAAAATTATGCAAATTAGGGGCATTTGAAATTTTAAATCTTGAATAACTTCAAAGCTATAAAAGATAGAGATGCCATTCCAACTTCTATTCCTGTGTTATGGAATAGTTGTACATTGCCATACTA
Organism: Hermodice carunculata; assembly: GCA_964020975.1. NCBI lineage: Eukaryota > Metazoa > Annelida > Polychaeta > Eunicida > Amphinomidae > Hermodice > Hermodice carunculata. The sequence continues at coordinate 13,186 of CAXHWN010002445.1, read as the reverse complement.
ATATGCTTTGAAGACACACACACTGATTTGCTATGCAGCAAATCATCTTTCCTAGTTTGTAACTCGATTTGTACAATATTGCACAGTAAGAACATAGATTTGTATCATAATACATCAAATACCCACTAAATTTGGCATGACCTCTCTGATATCGTATCCACTGCAAAGTTTTGACCCATCAGAAAACACTTCTATGCATATATTCCTCTGGATTGGAGGCCCGTGGCACCCTCCAGCAGTTGACCCAAGTGGCCATTACTTGACCTCCGTTATCAACCAATCACATCATTTTTCTCTCTTTGGATGTTTCTGCATCCATTTAGTTTTCTACTCTGTGGAGCTTTTGTTTTTTCTTTCTTTTTTTTTTTTTATACACAGTTCCAATTCTCATCATGCTTGGACACTTCATAGCCAGTTGGGACACTCATGAGCTCTGCAGAAGCTGCTGCAAGGCCATTTCAGGGGTCGGATGTTCCGGTGATAACCCCTTCACTTTTTGCAAGGACTGGCCCCAAGAATACTGGCAAAAGGTTACTAAGGCAGACCACAAATTGCAGCAGAAGAGAAAAAAAGACACAAATCCATGTGTCAGGCTGTGGCCTCGTTTTCATCAACGCACCCAGTTTCTGCCCCTTGTGATGGCAGGCCAACATCCTTGATCAACGGTTCGTCTGTCAACTTCATCCTCAGCACCAAATACCACAAAAGCTACACAGGAACCGGATCTTTGTCACATATATATTCATAAGAAATTGACAGGGCAAGGCGAAAAAGGACAAAAACCTTCCAACCGCTGACTCAAAATGCCTGACCCGTTTCGCCAGTTGTTTGGTTCATCAGAGGCTAGTTTAACTGTTGTGCGTGCTTGCTTTATAGAGTGGCTGTGATGTGTAAACAGGACTTAGGTCCTGGTGTATGTTTATATGTGTCCGTGATATAATAAGGCAAAACGTCAAGTGTGGCACAATTGCAATGTAGGAACCTTTGGCAATGCAGCTAGTTCAGATCTTGCCACTGCTGTGGCATTCATTGTACCCAATAGTCCCCAGCCATCTTCACAAATTTTCAGTTATTATTTAGAAGAGATATTGTGTCTCATGACAGCCTAGCCTCTTAATGGGGAATATTTTCATTGCTTGTGATTTAGGAAACTAGTGTTTCATAAACGAGTGTCATTGTTATTTGGCAGATGAACCAGGAGTAAAAATTTAGTGTATGACGGAACAAGGGTTCATCTGCCATAACATTGGCCTCAAAAGATTCTGTTGTCCCTGGTTGGTGTATCCAGTGCGCTCTTCAGCAAGTCTAAGTTTTAGAGTTTTGCTTAGTTTTGGTGGTGTCCATATGTATTCTAGAGTTTGAATGCTTAAATCCAGTGTGCCATTGTGCGGGAGAGCAAAATGTCTCCTGAGGGGTTGGGTGCAGTCTTTCCTGTTGGTATAATTAAAATGTTCTCACATCCTATCCATTAGGCTTCTATCTGTTTGGCCTACAAACTGCTTCCTGTACGCCTTACCTGTAAGGAAATATAAGTGGTCAGATGAACCTCCCTTGTGGGTTGCATATGTATGCCCAGTGTGGGTGCCCTTGACTGTGTCAGTCTTCATTAATTTGACACAACACCTGTAATCTTGTTTACCACAAGGATTGTTTTCGGTCACACCAGGGACACTGCTGGTATGTTTCATGGTATTAATGAGTATCAGATTTTGGAATGGGTGAGATCATCTTTGAAGTTTCTTACCTGTAATCCACAAGACCACTTTCTTGTTTTCCACCAATGGTGCACTCCTGGAGGCTTGCATTGTGCCCCAGTCCCTTTGAATAATTGCCCTTGCCTGATCCTTGCTTGGCTGGTCTTGTTTGTGACAGGAGTAATTTCCTGTCCAGGAGACATACCCACTCCAGTGTCTTCTGAAAACTGTTGTGGGATATCCCCCCCCCCCCCGCATCTCATAATAATTGAGGATTTTTGGGACAATGAATTCAAAATGCTCCACTCTGGTGCAAATTCGTTTGACCCTCAGTAGTTAGCTATATGGGCCTCCCTGTTTAGGGTGGGCAGAGCGGTAATCTAAATATGTATGCATATCTGTTGGCTTTGTGTACATTGAGGTACATGCCTTCCTGTTTTCATCAGTCCTGACCAAAACACACACACACACACACACACACACACACATACACACACACACACACATACACACACACACACACACATATATATATATATATATATATATATATATATATATATATATATATATATATATATATATATTCAGTCAGTTTTCTGGTACTGGCCAGGCCTCCCACTACAATTCTAGGGGCTCCTGGCATGGATAAGGCCTCACTTCATCCACTTATTATGGATATTTTTACCTGGCAGGCTTCCTTGATGTTCTCCCAGGCATCCCTGCAGAGGCCCAGCACAGGGCCAGTCATTCCAACCTCCTTGTCTCTCTCCATCATAAAGGGAACCAGCTTCTTGGTTAGTAGCTTCTGTGCCTTCCTCCAAGGAGGACTGAACCAGGAAGAAGGTATGGAGGAGAAAGCACCAGTACCACAGCTGACATATGAAGAGGACAAAGAGGGGGGAATCACATTCCTGGTTTTATACCCCTTCTTCACCACTTTGATCATCATCACCAGGTTCCACTGGGCCTCCAGTTATGAAGCACAGAAACTGCAAGTCAAGACGACCTCTACCGGACCAGTGCCCAACCCACCCAGTGCATAGAGCAAAGGCCCCTTCTCTGGCCATACCCAATGTATGTTCTCCAATACCTTCTACATGACTGCCTCACCATCCTTCTCTGGCTCCTACACCACCTCACCAGTCTCAGTTGTCTGTGCCTAATCTGTGGCACCCACTTTTGGAAAAGGTAGCTTGCTATCTTTCCCAGTTTTCCTTCCTGGCCAAGGACACCCTACCTTAGCAGGATGCTCTACACTCTCTGCCTCTTTTGTTGCTCAGAAGGAAGCATCACAGTACACCCTTGTCAGCTCTGGGGATTCCTTCACCGATTGGGAGGAAGACTGACAAGCTCACCAGAGGCAGAGTTCTGGTAGCACCAGAGCCCCTTGCTCCTACCTTACAGGCTGTGAATACTAGCATTGACCATCCACCTCCAAAACCTGACTCCAGCAGACTGGAAGCCCCAGGCTTTGAACACCCACCCCAGGTCATTTTGGCTCCTTATCCACAGCAACACAATATCAACAGAGACATTGTTCCACCACTACCAGGCCAACAGATATCCCTGGAGAGTAATGTAAACTGGCATGATTGCTCACATTTTCTCTCCTTGATGCAATCCAATCAGAAAGAACCACAAGGGGACGAGGAGTGTAGTTCATGCAAGACCCGTTTCCTGGGCATTGAATCTCAGTGCTTCCTGCAACAGCATCACCTGTGCCCACAGGTCAGCCTGAGTGCCTACAGTGGGGAACAGACCAGGGCAATGTCAAAGCAGTTGTATTCCTTGATAGCCAGCTGGTCACAACTTCAACCTGTCAGAGCTGCTCTTCAAACCTAGGAACCTACCCAAGATGTACAAAGTGCCAGGCTCCACTTGGGACATTAATCTTGCAGGGCACAGGAGTTCCGAACCATGTGCCCTGGAAAGAAGTATCCACCTAGTATGTACCTGCCCCAATGGATAATCAAAAGGATCATCTCAGGTATCAGGACTGTCCTGCTGCACTCAGATGTAAAGGTCTTGATGCAAACCTAACTAATCTGCAGGCTTGCTGACTACTTGGACGTTGACCCCATGTGTGTAAGAACTTCAACATTTTGAACCAGATGGAGCTTCCATGTTTTACAGCTACATCATGCCTGGAGATCAATGCAAACCTTTAGATGACCATTTCAACAGACTGCTGACAATCCTGAATAAGTGTTTATACAGCATTAAGTGTTTATACAGCATTGGGCCTTCTGTGGGGAAATGGCAGAGTCTGATAGATACTTAAAAATCTCAGACAATTTAATGGAGGTTGCATGCATAAAAAAACGAGGCAGACAAGCTTGACAACTTTACTATGCTTAAACAACATGCTTCTGCACTGATTTGTGGTCAGGGGCATAAAGCATTGTGTGCATGTAGCAGGAGTTCTCAACATTAAAGCTGATCAATTTTTATGCCAGCACCAAGTGGTCAGCACAGAATGGCCTCTCTTGAACGTTTGAACATGGACTCAGTTGGATTTGATCATCCATCCTTTTTGGTCATGTGGCCTCTCGGGTCAGGAGAGGTGACATTCAGGCCCTTGATTTCTCTAGGTTAGGCTGGGTGGAAGGATCACACAGAAGTATCTTTAAAGCCTAACCCTTTGATCAGGAGTAAAATGCATACTCCAGAGCAGCTGATTACTGCCTTTGTGGGTTTTTCTGTGAAGGCTTTGTTTGCCAACTCAGATAGGCAGGATCCTGACAGATCCCTTTTTCCTGTTAGAGTGCTGAAGTTCTCTTTGAAAAGAAGAGATCCCATCAGGAAAGGTATACATCAATTATCTCTACCTTTAAATAATAAGACTTCGACTTCGACATCGCTGGGTTCTCCAGGAATCTGCACCCACACCATCTCCAGCTGGGTTACCAAGGCAAGCAAAATGGCCTTTGTAGTGGTAGACAAATTCCTGGAGCTCCAACAGTTGCACCAGATCAGAGCTCACGAGGTCAGGGCCATTGCCTCTTCCGGGAATGCCCAGAAGCAGGTTGCATTTAGCAACAAATAATTCAGCCTTCTGCTGCACATGATGTCACAGGTGCAATGATGTAACTTTACATTCAAACTTTACCACGGAATTGGCAGGAAAACTTAAGCCAAAGGTTGCGAGAAAGCAAAGTTGGTTCAGATGTATAAGACTGTCCTTAAGTTAGTTCCTAATTACCTGTACAATGTTTTCTATTTTATTCCTGGTGTAGATACACATTCGCATTACAACACACGCCAAATGTGCAGTATTCCCCATTGCCCGAACAGATTTGTAGAATAGATCCTTCTTTTCTTGTACTGCCAGGTTTTGAAATATACTTCACGTCGATACCCGCAATGTTTCATCCCTATCTGCCTTCAAAATTAAAATTGATCCTGATATCCCACGCCCAGTTATACATATTTTTTAAGAGTCCACCCCATGGGGGGACCCTTTCTGTTTTTGGGTTGTCCGTCCCTCCGGATGTCCGTCCAGATGTACACATTCTTGTTACCCCTATATTTACAGAATGCCTCCATACATTTTGCTCAAAATTGGTAATATGCGTATCTTACCTAGCAAGATGAACTGATTAGATTTTGGTGTCACTATGACCTAATTTGAGCAAGTGGCAGCCTAATTACCTGCTCGTTAAGGCTTGTTTCCACAATATCTTCAGAATGCTCCAATGTATTTTGCTCAAATTTGGCAATATGCTTATCTAGCAAACCAAGATGAACTGATTAGATTTTGGTGTCACCATGACCTAATTTGATCAAATGGCAGCCTAATTATATGTTAGTTAAGGCTCGTTACTGCGACATCTCCAAAATGCTTTTATGTAACTTGCTCAAATTTTATAGTATGATTATCTTGTATGGCAGGATAATTTGATTAGATTTGGGTGTAATTATGGCCTAATTTTAGCAAATGGCAGCCTAATTACATGTTTGTTAAGGCTCGTTACCACAATATCCCCAGAATGCATCCATGTATTTTGTTCACATTTTGCATAATTATCTTACATGACAATATGAAGTGATTATACTTTAGTGTCACCATGACCTGAGCAAATGGCAACTTCATTAGATGTTCTTTAGGGCTCGTTACTATGATATCTCCAGAATGCCTCCATGTAGTAAGCTCTAATTAAAGGTCCGCTCCATGGGGGACCCTGTATGTTTTCGGTTGTGTATGCGTCCCGATGTCGATCCAGATATCTGTCCAGATTTCCGTCCGCCCAGATGTGCACAATCTCGTTGCTGCGATATCTACAAAATGCCTCTTTGTATTTTGCTCCAATCTGGCAATATGCTTATCTTACCTGGCAAGATGAACTGATTGGATTTTGGTGTCACCTTGACCCAATTTGAGTAAATGGCAGACCCGTTGGGGACAAGAAATTATCTGTACTTCACGATAGACATAGATTGGGCAGCAGACAGCTAAATCGACACCTTTATCAAACAGGTGTGGTCGATTCTCTTTTTTGTAACTGTTGCCCGGTGGTTGAAGATCATGAAGATGCTGAAAAGCAATTGGGAGTATGCCCTCACTCTTTTTATGTCTTGCGTGCCCCCTCTTAGAGCAGCTTGCAATGTGTTGTCCTGTGCGCTCCTCTCACCTGCGAGAAGGATTAGTATAGGGCATTGCCCTTTCTCCTAATTGCTAATAAATATGTTTAAATCAAAACAAAACAAATACCGGAGGTCAAAAAGATGGGTGCTGGGGTCAATCGTTAGAGAGCGCCACGGGGCTTAAGTCCAGAGAAGTGTTTTCTGATGGAACAGAATTTTAGAGTGGTTATGATCTTAGAGAGATCATATACCAACTGTAGTGGATCGATAAGTATTACAAACAAATATGGAAATTATAACAAATTTCCCAGATTCTGATGTAATGTTGTCTCCGTCTGACAGAACCATTTGAAGACACTCTGTACGTCCAACATATATTCTATAGTGACACTGTATTTCAACCCAAGGCTACAAAGCACTACTGTTTGAACAGCACCGAATACATTTTTAACCATCAATCACACAGATTTAGCCCTTCACCATTGCAATTTTGACAAGATACAGAATGAAAATGCGCCAAAAGGCAAAGAAGAATTTAAATTAAAAAGCATGATTGATATTAAGGAGCTTTCCAGCAATTAAATTTTGACTGAAAATGCTATAGGAACCAAAACTTTTTAAACAGCCCTATGTGGATGAGTTTCGTATAAAACTCGACATGGTCAATGTGAAATAGTTTACATGGCGATGCAGCAGCCACAATTCCTCAGCTGTATCTCGTACCACGCTTAATAAGATCATATGATAGTTTTTAATGAAAGGTAATATTGCTGTGAAAGTTTGGTTTTGTACAGACGGTTCGTGTATGCTTTTAGTGAACCTATTATCTATGTTAATGCAGCGTTGGACTGTGAACGTTTTGGTATTGTAAACACGAATCGTGTGGGCTTTTAGTGAGTCTTTTATCTGTGTTGATGCAGCGTTGGGCGAACTTGCGTGTAAAATACTTAGATGTAAATTTAATAAAGTAATGATTTTCCTATCCCTCACCATTTGATAGATGCCCTCCTTACTTTTTCACTAACACGTCACCTCTTAACTTACTTTTTTTTCAGTGTTAACTTTTTATTGGCCTGCGCTGTTCCTCTGACGTCTATCCTGCTCATTGTAGAAAGTATCCTGGTTTTAATGGTCTATGCATGGGTCCTGAAAATTATGCCTGTTTCCCACTTCACGTTTATCAGATTTTTTTTCACTTCCCTGTGCGTAAGAAAGTGCTTGTTTCCCGCCACTTTTTAGCATGATCTGCCAAAGCTACTTAAGGTATCTTCCAGCCGTTACATGCAGTGACCCCCCCCCCCCCCCGATAAGACCACCCAAAATGTTCAAAAAGTGGCTCAATACACACCGGATCAAGTTTTTTAGTTGTTTTGCGTCGCCTCGTTTTTGAAACTTTTTTGCTTGCTTCATTTTTCATAATAAATCTCCTTGATTTTCATTGATAATTTTAACTCTTCACTTCTGACAGTATCTATAAGCTTCTTTTTTCGCTTCGAGCACCTTTTAAAACGCCAGCTTCAGTTTTCACACCATTCAAAATCACGATTTTGCACTTCGTTTTTAACCCATGTGGAGGCATTTTGGTTATGACAAGCTCAACATTGTATTTCTGTCTTTTATTCGAAATATTAAATGCAGGTGTCCTCGATTGTTAGTTATTCCTTTGTGGCTGTCCTTGGTAACTATTTTTCAGTTCAGATTTCATGTCATTTTGACATTTTAAAATATCACAGATAATAGGCTCAGTTCAATACAGAAGCACGACTAAGTAGGTTCGAATGAGAAGATTAAAACAACACTGACAGCTCTGCTCTCTGCAGCATGCCTCATGGACGCTTCCCTCAGATGCGTCTTGAACCAGTGTCATAACAATGTGGGACTGGAATTTCTGTCACCAGAGTGCCCTCGAAGGGCAGAGGGAATTATTCCCCCCAGGTATTGTTTGTGTGTTATATTACGCCAAAGTGCACCAGAAAAGTTCTATCAACATTTTGGCTTTTAGCGTGGTCTGTCGTCCATTCATTCACGACTCATATTTTCGACTTTTCTCTGAACCCGCAGCCAGATTCACTTCAAACTTGGTAGCATTTCGAGTGGTCGCTACATGCTTGTTCAAATGGTTACGCTTCGTTAGTTTTCTATCATCATCATCATCATCATCATCATCATCATCATCATCATCATCATCATCATCATCATCATCATCATCATCATCATCATCATCATCATCATCGGCAAAGTCTACAAAAAATCATCTTCGCTTAAACCGCTCATCCAATTGTTTCAAAATCGCACATGGATAATTCTTTATTTTAATTTGTTTGCCATGTGGCGCTGCGATCTTGTCCTATTTTTTATGAATTTTGTATGATTTCCCTATTTTAGTCTTCTTCAGAAACTGTCTCTCAGAATATGCTGAAACTTGGTAAAAAGGTACCTTGTAGAATGGGAAGGGTCAAACAAACTTATTCACCAGGTTGTCTGTGGATCGCTGATTTTTAACGACTTTTCAGTTCGGGTACTTGGTTCATGCATACATTCTAATGGAAGTCAATGGGAGATTGTAATGGTAATCCACATTTTCATGAGCCAGTTTCATTTTAAACTTGGTTGGGATTTGCCTTGTGTGGGTCTCTATTGTTTGTTTGTTTGCTTGTTTGCTTGGTTTTTTTTTTTAATGGTCACTGTCGCCTATTTACAGCTTACTACGACCTATTTACTGTCCATTTGAGCTTTGTTAGCGCAATATCTTCAAAATACCTGGACAGCTTTTTTTCTCAAATTTGGTACACAGATGTATTCTTGGACTCCCACTAGCTAATTAGAATTTTGGGTCAGTGTTACCTTATTCCCACTTACTGTGACCTATTTACTATCTATCTGAGCATTGTATGCACAAACATCTCCAAAATGCCCAGATGAATTTTTATAAAATTTGATACACATATACTTTTCTGGACCCCCAATAGGTGTTTAGATAATGAGGTCAGTGTGACCTAGTTACAGCTTAGTGTGACCTATTCAATGTCCATATGATATTTATTAGAGCTGTATCTTCAAAATGCAATTGTACAATATATAGATGCATGCCCAGACCCCCTTAAGCTGATTAGAATTCGAGGTCACTGTGACCTATTTACAGCATACTGTGACCTATTACTGTCCATCTTTGTAACCATGATATCTTCAAAATACCTGATTGAATTTTTCTCAGATTTGGTACAGAAATGCATTGCTTAGCATAGATTATGTGTTTAGGATTTGAAGTCACTGTGATCTATTTACATGCGATTATGACTTTTTAAATGTGCATGAAAGCTTTTTTAACCCTGATATCTGCAAAATGCCTGGATGAATATACCCTTTTCTCTGACGTTGAACAGTTTTATATGCTGCACATGACTGTCATGTTGTCATGCTTTCTGTCTTTGTCACAACTTACAGGTAGAGACTGGATTTGGCGCACCTCCAAAGATTAGTTGATTATGCAGCTTTAAATGTTGCACATGATTATTACCTTGTCATGCTTTTCTGCCCTACTAATCTCCTTAAAGATACCACTCAACTTCATTTTTTTCACTGACACTGATTCGTATGCTGTACTCCATATGAAGACAAATCTGTAATGTACCATATCCATTGGTGGTTAGGGGTCATAATAGGCAGATTTCACATTTTTTTATTTATTTCTTTGACCATGATCATGCTCAAAAAGTTACTCAGATTATCTTCCAGAAAGATCTTAACTTTTTTGTGTACTAAGAGCAATGTGTTGGTAGTGTAAAGACGGGGTGAAAAGGGGCGATGGGGAGGCATTCCAGTGATTGCGTGCAATCCCAGTGCTCTAGTTTGTTTAATACAGTTGTTCACATGTGCTGTTTTTCTGGATCCCTGAGTGGAATAGTGATTCACATGTCCAACTTCTCTAAAACCATCCGCCAATTCATTTCAAACTTGATGAGGATGTATCTTGGGTGGGTGTCGACTGAATCTGTCCAACAAGTCACGCTCGATATATATATATATATATATATATATATATATATATATATATATATATATATATATATATATATATATATATATATATATATATATATATATATATAACACATTTGAAACAAATCAGGAACATGCAAATTTTCTATGAAAACCTTCTGCCTGTCTGTTCGTTCCGAGGAAGCATTATTATCCACCTCTGTCTCCCGTAGACATTTTTGGATCGTCATCCTCTGACATATGATCATCTCTAACCGGTCATATACCTGAATTTTATTTGGAGAACATGCCTATAGTTGGTTTTGCAAACACAGATCACTTCGCCCATCCCAGTGAGTCACCTGTAACTAATATAAACAGACGTATATATTTTCCCACTCAAAATGCCTGAAGTGTTTTGTACTATAAATTTTGTCTACTTAGTCCCTTCCTCTTGCCATTTGTCCACAGACTAATTAAGCCTGTGCGTGAACACAGACTTCTTATTTATCCTCAAATACTTTATTATTTCTTTCTTTATCTGTTTATTTATTTACGTGTGAATTTTGTGGTCAGCTTTTCTCGGACACTATATATATATATATATATATATATATATATATATATATATATATATATATATATATATATATATATATATATATATATATATATATATTGTTCCGAAAAGTGCCAAACTTGGCATGAAGATAGACCTAGTAGTGAATTTGTGCATATTGTTTGGAACAGTCATGATGTTAAAAATTATGCAAATCAGGGGCAATTAAAATTTTAAAAGCTCCATATTTTCTAATCTATTACAGATTTAAAGTAGTGCATACAGGTTTGTGACAGCTGCCAGTCTAATGGGCCCTGAACAAAAACTGTAGCATTTTAAATCATGCTAATAAGCAGCACTTGAAACATTTAAAAGTTGAATATCTCCAAACTATTATAAATAGAAGTGCCAATCTAACTTCCATTGATATTTTTGTGACATAGCCCCATCCAATAAATCATGAACCAAAGTTGTAGCATTTTGATTTTGTAAATTAGGTGAATACACGAAATTGAACTCTTGAATAACTTCCAAACCATTATAGACAGAGGTGTCATTCCAACTTTAATTTATATAGGTTTGTGACATTGCCGCGTCCAATGAAACATGAACCAAAGCTGTAGCATTCTAATTTATGCAAATTAGGTGAATACATGAAATTTAACTATGGAATAAACATAACAACATAGCTGCATCCAATGAACCATGAACCGAAGTTATGACATTTTTATTGATGCAAATTAAGTGAATACACAAAATTGAATTCTTGAATAACTTCCAAACCATTATGGATAGACGCGTCATTCCAACTTCTATTATTTTGTAGGTTTGTGACATAGCCGCGTCCAATGAACCAAAGTTGGTAATCTACGCAAATTAGACGAACACACAAAATTTAAATCTGGAATAACTTCAAAACTATTACAGATAGAGGTCCCATTCCCACTTAAATTAGTAGGTTTGTTACATAGCCGCATCCAATGAGGCATGAACCAAAGTTGTTGCACCCTTATTTATGCACATTAGGTCAATATCCAAAATTTAAATCTTGAATAACTTCAAAACTATTATAGACTGAGGTGTCATTCAAACTTCAACTTATAGATTTGTGGATAGCTGCATCGAATGAACCCATGAATCAAAGTTGTAGTAGTTTGATTTATGCATATAATGCTAATACACAAAATTTAAATCTTGATAAGTTTCACAACTATAGTAAATTGAGGTGCCTTTCCAACTTCAATTTATAAGTTTTGACATAGCCGTATGAAAAATATTATTGTTGCAAGGAGTTGAATAAACAATCTTTCAAAGTTTTCTAGGCACAGACTGATTTGCTGACAAGTAAATCATTTTTCTAGTTTCTCTATCTCTTCACTCTCGTTGGATGCAGGGCGACTTCATTTATGAGGATCACATGCTATTGCAATCATATGCGCCCGTTTTACCAATCCCTGGGAGTGGGGGTGGGGGAAGGGAATGATCAGATCATATGTCTGCCTCCAAGTCATATCTGTTATATGGTAAATTAAGCTGTTTTTATGTTGAAAAATTTATGGTTTGTTTAACTGAGTACCTAACAGAATATACAACGCTTTTCTTGATTATTCTGCAGATCCTTGTCTAATGCCTATTCCTACGTCGAACCTCAATCGTGTGTGCCGCAAAAAATCAACCCGGTGGTATTACAACGCCAGTAAGAATAGATGTGTACGATTTCGTGGTTGTCCTGGTTCAGGCAATAACTTTGCCCGCAAAATCGCGTGCAGACAGACATGTAAAAAAAGGAAAAATAACAGTAAGTAGAAATATTATATTCGTATTCATGTTATGAATGAAAAGATGGAGAAAGTAGAGCCAGTTGCTTTAGTTTTCTTAAAATTTGACATGTTATGAACAGCAATGTACGGTGAATTTGATTTGATTTAAACATGTGTATTTAGACTGAAAATCCTGATAGTTCAAGTGCTCATCAAGAGAGTCTCCAGCATATTTATAGACTCACAATTATTTTGACTCCGAGAGAGAAGAGATCATTGAATGAGTCCACCATTGCCACATTTTGCTGTATACGCTGCTACAACTCAAAATTTGACATGTTACGAAATAAATTAATCCATCGGTACCTCCTGATCAATTGATCGATATGCAACACCAGGTAAAGTGCACAAATTGTGGAAATTACATTAACTTTCAGGCCCTTCCAGCTCAAAGAGGTACTTTGTATATTTGACAAATGACACATGTTCGTCTATGTGATCTTGAAACTACGTCAATGTTTTGTAAAGGGAGCACCGAGTATTTTTGGTCAACAGTCCACTATGATAATTTTTTTCTTAGCTCCATAATCATTTTGTGAGCTCTATAA
>CAXHWN010002444.1:0-14000 GCA_964020975.1 Hermodice carunculata | reverse complement strand
TATTTTATTCATGTTGTGAGTTGTTTCAAAATTCCATGTTCAAATAAAGCAAAAGAGGAAAGAAATACAGAAACTAAGCTTACTATTAAAACAGCATAACATTTAGGGACCATATATATTTGTGAATAATACTTCTCCTTGCTGAATGAAATTTGAATGTAACAACTAAGAATTTAAATTACAGTTCTAAGCTAAAGAGTAACTTAAAAATTAAAGCACTGGGACCAAATATTCACGGAATATTTGTTCCCCACCCACCAGATGTACATATATAGGTTTATGGATGAGATGTGACGGTTGTTTTTTCTCACACAAAATGTAATAAATGAAGAGTTAAATTACACCACAGTGAAATTTCATGCTCAAAAGAATAAAAATGTAAAAAAAGAACAGAAAGTAAACATTTATAAAAATCATGATGACCATGCATATATTTGCAGAAGATAATATATATAATAAAGGATATCTTTATAAAAATAATACTCAAGTGTGAATAGTATGAATAATTGTGGTGCACGTCAGTTCGTCGAATGCCGATTCGTCGAACTGTCATCCCGTCGATGCTACATTCTGCCTACAGACTTGTTCGTCTGACACCCTTTTCGTTTGAGACAATTTTGCCTAATGACAGTTTGGTCTAATGCACTTTCGTCGACAGGTCAACCTGTCGAAAAACAATTACTTACTTTTTCCCACTCTCATTTCCTTTCTTTGTCAAGGCAATAAACTTGGGGCATTGTATAGGCTATTTGTTTCTATTGGCCTTGATTTAAATAAACGAGGATTTTGCTTTGGTCTTCACATTCATTTCGACATGTCTTCTGATGAAGAAGGAGCCACCGGTGGAGCGATCGGGTATGGTACCATATACCCAAGCACTCGGGGTGGCATGAAGTTAACCTTTCGTGGGTAAAATACTTGCTGAGGGAATTTTATTTCTACAGTTAAAGTTCTTCTTGGGGGGAATATATGTAATGCATATATATATATATATATGCATTACAGTCTTGCATACTCTGTGAGGTAGGCGGTTGTGGAGCGTGATTGAGCCTGCACGATACCGGCGAACTGTGCCCATCGCCGTGCGTGTACTGCAAGTGCATTTGGACAGCCTTATTCTGTCGACCTTTTTTTCGACCACTTTTAGACGAATTTCAGACAAATTTAGACCAAAAGGTAGATCGACGAAAAGTGCATTCTCCCTACTGTACATTCGACGTAAGTTACATTCAACCAATTGTCAGGTAGGCGAATTTATCCATCGACGAAAATGTTATTCAACCGAAGGTTGTTCGACGAAGTGTCATACACCCGAATAATTGAGTGCTTAGAGCAGGAGGACAATATTTACTGAATATTAATTCCTCACCCACAAAGGTAGAGATACTTAGAGTGAAAACAGGTGGAAACAAATGTTCATGGGTAGGAACAAATATGTGCCACATATTGGTTCCCCACATGGGGGGGGGGGGGGGGGGAAACAAATGTTCATCGAAAGGAATGAATATTCATTCCCCCAGGGGAACCAATATTGGCCGAATATTTGTTCCTGGGGGAACAAATATTCCTTAACACTGGGGCAATTTTTTATTCACAACACACCTTTACCTAGCAAATGAGTGGCTCAGTGTATCTATTTAGGTACTGGGAGATTATTAATGACTTTACCCAAGGCCCCGATGAGTGTAAAAGTAAAGGCTTAATTCATTCATTGGGCAAGCTGTCGAACAATTTAGTACCCTAGAAAATGTGAGATGAAGGCTCTAAATTGCATGAGAGTGTACCATTTGACATTGAAATTTCTTGGGGGTGGGTGGGTGAGGGATGCCCTGACCTTCCCCTGCCCCCTACCCAGTAGTTTCTGCCTTGCTCTGTTTGGTGGATTCTCACTCTTTTCTCATCACTAAACTTGAGAGGTCTGGGGTGGTGTTTTAAGGGAAGGACTACTGTATTATCAGATCTTCTGGGTACGGGGACCTACAATGTGTGTTGTTGCAATTGGTTGGTCAAAACTGAGTTTTGCTCAGACACTGCTACAAGTACTTGTTATGAGCATTGTCATTGCATTGAGACTTAATCATGATTATTTCACAATGTAGGTAACCTTGAATGTGTTCCCCTCCTCCCACCCCCACCCACCTCCCCCTCTATTTGAGTTTTAAGAATCTTCCCTTTTGTCAAAGGACTTTGCAACCGAATATGTAGAACTTCAAGATACTAAATGACACACACATCGTATTTCTATGGTTGTGCAGATGTGGTACATTAAAAGCACATGTGGAAGCCTGATTCGCATCTCTTCTTGACAGCAAGTTCAAACAACTTCTCCAAAAAAGTCAGTCAGATTGTCAGATTCCCTTCAAATTTTGTGGGGATATACCTTGAGTTTTTTAAATGGTCGTGCTATCATCATCATCATCATCATCATCATCATCATCATCATCATCATCATCATCATCATCATCATCATCATCATCATCATCATCATCATCATCATCATCATCATCATCATCATCATCATCATCATCATCATCATCATCATCATCACCATCACCACCACCACCATCATCATCATCATCATCATGCTTTGAAATTACATAGTGACATTCCTGGGTGCCATCAACCCTGATTTGTGCAACTTGTGGTACTCCATTTTTCCTGTTATCTTTGAAAATTTTGTGTATTTTCCCTATTTTGAACTCCTCTAGAATTGATAATAAAAGTGGATCTTGTCACTTTTAATTTAGAGATGAGGACTCCTAAACTGAGTGAATGAAGACTGATATTAGTTGATGACAGTCTTAAGGATGGGCATGGTGTCATTGGAACAGTCACAGGACCATGTACTGTTGTCTGAAACCAAGATCAGCTGACCACAGGACTTCCAATTTTCAAGATTCGTGGAAACTGCAAACACACATACAGTGTAATTCTGGATGGAAGGTCTTTTTATGAGGAATTGAATCTAGAACCATGATAATAATTAACATGATTAAGATGAGCACAAATGTAGCCTTGATTAGCAGGCAAAGTCTTGGTAAATGAAGTGTGTCAACTTGAAGTACTACATGAACAGAAAAATGAGAAGGACATAAAATTTTGAATTCATATACTGTCACTCACATTGGATTTTTCTGATGATTACACTTTTAATGTTTACTTTTGACTGCAGGTGGTGGCCCACAGAATGCTCTCCTATCTATGGAATTTATGGATAGCTTCCATGATCTTGCTCTATGTGTTTCTCAGCTGGGTCCGTCGCCAGCTGAAAATTGATGGAATAAGCAAGAAACACATTTTGGTAACTGGCTGTGACTCAGGATTTGGTCAGCTTCTTGTTAAGAAACTTGACCATCTAGGTTGTCAGGTGTTTGCGGCATGTTTGACAGAGGCAGGACAAAACCACTTGAATCACACCACATCCACACGGGTGAAGACCTTGCTGATGGATGTATCTAAGGCAGACAATGTGCGACAAGCTCTTGAGTTTGTAAAAAAGAATCTACCTCAAGATGAAGGTGAGCAGTATGAAAAGGTGGAGTTCTCTAAATAAACCAGTAAAGAGTGGCATTGTTCACTATTTGAAGAAGTCCTCCCAAGTGATGCAGTGACAGTACCACAAGGGATCATGCAGTTTTTCATTGCAATAGGCAAGGGCAAGAACAGAAGGTTCAAGCACTGCCTAAAAGAGGGCACTGCAGTCACTGGAGGGCTAGGCTTGTGTATTCCCATAGCCTTACATTGTAATTTGCAACTTAATAACTTGAAAACTACTCCACATAGAAACACCAAATTTCAGACAGTGAATCTAGATGCATAACTAAATACCTCACAAAACTCATGTAACCACAGCTACAAAAGAGACTAGTAGTTTATTTAAGGTTCTTTTAACATACAAACTAATGGCAATACACAGCTCTAGCCCTCGAAAGGTTTGTGAATTCAGTTGTGTATTGGGGCGAATACACACCTTGGAGGTAATTCTGACCTTTCCTATTCCACCAACTGATCATGAGTCATGTAGGGTAAATACAGGAATGCTTACAACTAAAATGTTCAGTTACCTCTCTCCTATCTCTAATTAGAATAGAGTAACTTTATCCATGATATAAAGATTTATCTCTATGCATGCGCCAATGTAAATCCATATCTATTACAGGGCTACATTTCCTTTCTCTAAAAATGGTGCAATAATTTAATTTGGTAAATTCTAGAATAAACATCCATGCAGCTACATGTATAGAACAAAGGGATACAGCAGTGGCAACTGTTTTGAGGGAAGACTGGTATGCTAGTGTGGAATCAGTTATGAGATTCATACAAAGGCTCTTGCATGCATAAAATGGTTGAATTAAGATTTTTAAGACCGACAGAACATGCCCAGTGTTTGCAGATTTAAATCTGATGGATCAAATGTGCATGCCATTTTTTCCCGTGGAAAATTACCAGTTAACATGTGAAGCACATGTAAATATCATCTGCTTCTTGTTTTTACTGTCCTGAAGAATAAGGCTCCACCGCATGGTAAACAGCTTGGAAGCTGTGGACTTTGTTTCCACAGGTTTAAATTGTGGGCTGACATATACATGATCTATGTGACCGTGGTAATCTAGAGTGTGTGAAGCTGCAGAAAGATCATTCACGGATACATGTACACGCAGGTGCACAGACAATGGAATACATAGCCCTATATGTTGCATTGATGGCGTGTTTCTTGCATTGACAGGTCTGTGGGGTTTGGTGAACAATGCCGGCACTATTGGCAGTATCCTTGGGCCACCTGAGTGGCATACAGATGCAGACTTCCAGCATGTTTTAGAAGTAAATGCACTAGGTAAGGTACATGTATTTAACCTATTGTATCGTTGCTATACATACTTGCTCTACATTTTTTACCTCAGCTGACTTGTCAGTCAGCTGAGGTTTTTTGAGGGTCCGTCGTCCGTCCGTCCGTCGTCCGTCCGTCGTCCACAATTCACATTTTCGACTTCCTCTCAAAAACCGTCAGCCAGATTCACTTCAAACTTGGTGGAGATGTGCCTTGGGTGGGTCTCTACCAAGTTTGTTCAAATGGTCACAGTCCAGTGATTTTTGGATTTTTAATGAATTTTTTTGTTCTTTTTTGGGTAAATCTTAAAAAATCTTCTTCTCCGAAACCGCTCACCCAATTGCTTTGATATCACACAGGAACACTCCCTGGGACTCCTAGTTCTTAATTTGTTCACGAGGTGGCGCTGCAATTTTTTCCTAATTTTTTATGAATTTTTGTGTGTTACAGCTATTTTCGACTTCTTCTCCAAAACCATCACTCAGATTAAGCTGAAACATGGTGGATATGTTCCTTGTAGAAGGGTCAAACAAAGTTGTTCGCTATGTGGGAATGCTGCAGATTCCTGATTTTTAACGATTTATTCAATTCGGGTACTTATCGGTCAATGCAGCTTTCCGTTGATTACTATGGAAGTCAATGGGCATTCTAATGCTAATTCACATTTTTGACTTCTTCTCCAAAACCGTCTTCCAGATTAACTTCAAACTTGGTGGCAATGTACCTTGGGTGGGTTTCTACCAATTTTGTTCACGTGGTCATGCTCCAGTGATTTTTGAATTTTAAATAATTTTTTTTTTTTTTTTTTGACAAATCTTAAAAAAAACTTCTTCCCCCGAAACTGCTTACCCAAATGGTTTGATATCACACAGGAAGACATCTAGGGACTCCTTGTTGTTAATTTGTTCACCAGGTGGCGCTGCAGTTTTTTTTCTAATTTTTGGGGGGAATTTTTGTGTTATAGATATTTTCGACTTCTTCTCCAGAACCGTCACTCAGATTAAGCTTACACTTGGTGGATATGTTCCTAATGGAAGGGCCAAACAAAGTTGTTCACTGTGTGGGAATGCTGCGGATTCCTGATTTTTAATGATTTTTTCAAGTCGGCTCCTGTGGGGTAAATGCACCTTTCCTATTGATTACCATGTAAGTCAATGGGCATTCTAATGCTAATTTACATTTTCGACTTCTTCTCCAAATCCATCGACCAGATTTACTTCAAACTTGGTGGCAATGTACCTTGGTTGGGTGTCGACCAGGTTTGTTCCAATGGTCATGTTCCAATGAGTTTGGATTTTTTTATGATTTTTTTGCAAAAATCTCTACAAAAGTTTTAATAGGAAAACTTAACATGGGAATTTCTTGTAATGGTCATAACTTTAATAATACTGACCAGATTTACTTCAAACTTGGTTGGGATGTGCCTTAGGTGGATCTCTACCAAGTGTGTCCAAATGGTCACGCTCTATTGATTTTTGGATTTTTTATGATTTTTTTTGTTTGGGGGGGGGGGGCAAACCTTCAAAATCCTCCTCTGAAACCGCTCACCCAATTGCTTTGATATCGTACATAGACACTCCCGGGGACACCTAGTTCCCAATTTGTTCACCAGGTGGTGCTGCCATTTTATTTTTATGAATTTTTGTATGGTTTTGCTATTTTTCACTTGTTCTTAGAACCATCCCTCAGATTAAGCTGAAATGTGATGGATATATTGTTGTGGAAGGATCAATCAGT
Source organism: Hermodice carunculata (assembly GCA_964020975.1). Lineage (NCBI taxonomy): Eukaryota > Metazoa > Annelida > Polychaeta > Eunicida > Amphinomidae > Hermodice > Hermodice carunculata. The sequence continues at coordinate 7,435 of CAXHWN010002444.1, read as the reverse complement.
TGTTTACTAGGTGGCACTGCTTTGGATTCCTGATTTTTAAGGATTTTCAATTCGGGTACTTATCGTTCAATGCAGCTTTCCTATTGATTACTATGTAAGTCAATGGGCATTCTAAAGCTAATTCACAGGACAACTGACATGAAATTTACTATTTACTTGATAACTTGAGATCTGTTTTGAGTTAGCTACACATGTTTATTATTCTGTATGAAGGTCATGCTGAGACAGTACATGAATGACCTTGACCTCGTTTGTGGGGTCACAGTGCAACATACATGAATTTTACTCTTCATTATAACTTGAGAATTACTTGAACTTTGATGTTGCACATGTAGGTGTTCTTCTATAAAGGTCAGACTTACTCAGAACATGGTGTCCTTGATCCTTTCCCAAGTTCATAGAGCTGCAAGTGTGATGAATGTCAAGATCAGCTGAGGCACGGGCTGTTCACACAGCCCTCTTGTCTCATGCCTGTGCACATACATATGTATGTCTGATATTCTTAACCCTTTCTCCTGAAACCAGCCCAAACTGGCTGGTGGTCAAATGTCACCTGCTTCGCTGTTTTCAACTAATTTCAACTGTAATGAAAAGCAAATTAACTGACAATTGTAGACTCTATCCTAATTAGCCAAGTTCAAAGTGCCACAAGTATGATGAATCTCTAGGTCAGCTGAGCATGGGCTGTTCATACAGCCATCCTGTCTAATTTTTTATCAATATGCGTGACAAATCATTTGTGTAGGCCCATGTTTGTATGTTATCATCTGCATTTTATGAAGTTAAAGAAAGCTATTTCCATTAATGATACATGCTGTGTAGAAAATTATAAATTCAGAACTTCAGTGAAATTGCCAAAAGGTAAACTCTATAAAAAATTTTACAAGATGATTAAAATCAAATGCGCATCAACAGATTACTATGAGACTTGCTCAAATATAAAGATCATTCAATTTCATTCCTGCCTTTGCAAATCGTGAAGTCAATTTCAGTTCACTGATTGGCATTTTCAGGTAAAGCCAAAATGCAAGAAAACAAATAGTGCCCATGTTTCTGAATGTATATTTTTTCTGTTCATCATGTTGCCACTTTTATTTTCCTGTTTGCTTTACAGGTATAGTGCGAATCACCCTTGCCTTCCTGCCTTTGCTGAAAAAAAGCCAAGGGAGGGTGGTAAACATGTCCAGCATGGCAGGGCGTCTAGCTAACCCAATGACGCTGCCATACTGCATGAGCAAATATGCAGTGGAGGCCTTTTCAGATGGCTTGAGGTATGAGGAACAATATGGTGTTAGATGGCTTCATGTACAGTAAAACCTCCCTATACCGAACACCCTTGGGACCAGAAAAAAGTGTTCAGTATAGTGAGGTGTTCAGTATAGGGAGGTTTGACAACATTAAGAATATATATTTGGGACCGAAGAATGGTGTTCAGTATAGAGAGGTGTTCGGTGTACGGAAGTGTTCGGTTAGAGAGGTTTCACTGTATATGATGGATGCATAGTGGTGTCTGATGCCTTGAGGTCTAATAAACCCAACAGTGTGTCAGGTGGCCTGCGCTGATGAACACAACAGGGTGTTGGGTGGCTTGAGATATGATAAACACAACAGTGTAAAGTTGCTTGAGATATGATAAAGATAATCGGGTGTTAGGTGGCTTGAAGTATAATCAACACAACAGGGTGTCAGGTGGCTTCAGGTATGACAAACACAACAGTGTGTCAGGTGCACAGCAGGATGTCTGGTGGCTTGAGAAGTGATAAACACAACAGAGTGTCAGGTGGCTTGAGAAATGATAAAGACAACACGGTGTCGGGTGGCATGGAAAATGATAAACACAACATAGTGTCAGGTGGCTTGAGAAGTGGTAAACACAATGGGGTGTCAGGTGGCTTGAAATGTGATAAACAACAGGGTGTCAGGTGGCTTGAGGTTTGATATACACAACAGGGTGTCAATTGGCTAGATGTGTGATAAACACATTACAGGGTGTCAGATAATGAAGTATAAGGGATTATAAACACCAGGGTGACCAGATGGCTTGGGGTGCATGATAGGCAACATAAGGGATCAGAGGATTTTGAGGTATACATGTAAAAAACATGACAGGGTGTAGGAGAGCTTGTGGAGTGGTACAAGTTTGTACATGTAGAAACGAGCCAGAATGAGACTGAAGGCTCCAGAAGATACCTAGTCATAGTACCTGCTGAATACCCTTAAATACCTCTCAGCCTGTTAGAGTCATTCTTTGAAAATTACCAACTAAATAACTAAAATGGAAAATCTGGGACATTGCTGACAGAATCTGATACAGATCTTGTCACAGGGTCAATATTAAGGCTATATGATCGGTTGTCCACCTAATTTTTTTTTCACACTTTGAGGCAATCATTGGGTTATAAGTCCCATGGAGCTCAATTTTTTGGGCTTCTCTGACTGAAAATTTGGTTGCCCCAGACAACCACGCAGACACTTAATGTCCAGCCATGGTTAGTGTTAGGAACAGACATGGAGATTATACATAATCATTCCTGTGTTTGAAGACCATTCTAAGTAGAGATTATATGTATCTATCCTGTGTGTAGAAGGATACTATATACATATCTCCTCTGTGTTGAGGGATGCAATGTATCTCCTGTGTGTAGCTGATATATCCTGTGTGTGGGAAGATATGTTCAACGTATCTCTAAATCTCCTGTATGTATTTGACAGGCAACATCTCCACCAGTACTGTGTGAGTGTTCATATACTGGAGCCAGGATCCTTCGCCACCACCACCAACAGTGCCACCAAACTAGCCAGCATGACACAGCGGGGCTTTGACGAAGCACCTCGCCCAATTAGGGAAGAGTTTGGGCAGCAATACACCAACAGAGGTAAGCATGGAAGGCGCTCCAGTTTAACTGTGTTGTGCTCCAGTTACCTTCAGAATTACAGACAATGCACTATGCTGAAGTCATTCAGCAACTCCTGTGTATTATCATAGTACACAGATGTAAATAACATTAGACAGTGCTCCTCAGCTATCATGGCTTCCCCTTTGGATTAAGACTGGTGTTTAACCCTTGCAATGATTAACTGATCAAAGCTACCTGTTGTTTAAATATAGTTTACTTCAGGGTTTTTGGTCAATATCAATTTGAATGAGAATTGTAGATGAAACATACCAAGATAGCATGACCCAGGTAAATGGCTGTCCAAGGGCAGACATTGACTTAGTGTTCAAGTCAGTCTTACTTTTAGGTGTAAAGGGTCAACATCTCTCCCCTTCACTGTTTGGTTACAAACACAAGCCAAAGAAAGGTATTAGCCTGGAGCTTGTTATTTTGATAGGCCTACAGTGCCGCCAGAAAGTCTTGCACCATCTCCTCTGGTGACCCCTGCACGTAGTCCTCCTCGGGTACATATTGTACAAGGGACTGCTGCAGAGAACACTGTTAGGAAGTTTGATGTTAGTTACTCAGTGTGCTTCTGGCACCTACCTGTGGCCCCCACTGGCCCTAAGCTGGTTATGGTGTTAGAATTTTAATTTTTAGCTCAGCTGACTTGTCAGTCAGCTGAGCTTATCTTATGGTCCTCCGTCCGTCCGTCGTCCGTCAACAATTCACATTTTCGACTTGTTCTCCAAAACCCTCAGCCAGTTCCACTTCAAACTTGGTGGGGATGTGCCTTGGGTGGGCGTCTACTAAGTTTGTTCAAATGGTTGCGGTCCAGTGAATTTTGGATTTTTAATGAATTTTTTTGTTCTTTTTTTTCACAAATCTTAAAAAATCTTCTCCAAAGCCGCTCACCCAATTGCTTTGATATCACACAGGAACACTACCTGGGGCTCTTAGTTCTTAATTTGTTCACCAGGTGGTGCTGCAATTTTTTTTCCTAATCTTTTATGATTTTTGTGTGGTATAGCTATTTTCAACTTCTTCTCCAGAACCGTCACTCAGATTAAGCTGAAACATGGTGGATATGTTCCTTGTAGAAGGGTCAAACAAAGTTGTTCACTATGTGGGAAAGCTGCAGATTCCTGATTTTTAACGATTTTTTCAATTCGGTTACTTTATTGGTCAATGCAGCTTTCCTATTGATTACTATATGGAAGTCAATGAGCTTTCTAATGCTAATTCACATTTTTGACTTCTTCTCCAAAACTGTCATCCAGATTAACTTCAAACTTGGTGGCAATGTACCTTGGGTGGGTTTCTACCAGGTTTGTACAAATGGTCATGCTCCAGTGATTTTTGGAGTTTTAATGATTTTTTTTATCTTTTTTTGGACAAATCTTAGAAAATCTTCTCCGAAACAGCTTACCCAATTGCTTTGATATCACACAGGAAGACACCTAGGGACTGCTTGTTCTTAATTTGTTCACCAGGTCGCCCTGCAAATTTTTTATAATTTTTTATATTTTTTTTTGTGCTATAGCTATTCTCGACTTCTTCTCCAAAACTGTCACTCAGATTCCGCTAAAACGTGGTGGATATGTTCCTTGTGGAAGGGTCAAGCAATGTCATTCACTATGTGAATGCTGAGGATTCCTGATGTTTAACGATTTTCTCATTTCGGCTCCTTTTTGGTAAATGCACCTTTCCTAATGATTACCATGTAAGTCAGTGGGCATTCTAATGCTACTTTACATTTTCGACTTCTTCTCCAAAACCACCATCCAGATTTACTTCAAACTTGGTGGGGATGTACCTTGGGTGAATGTCTACCAGGTTTGTTCCAATGGTCATGTTCCTATGAATTTTGGATTTTTTTATGATTTTTTTTCAAAAATCTTAATACCAGTTTTCATAGGAAAGTTTAACATGGAAATTTCTTGTAATGGTTATGACTTAAATAATTTTGGCCAGATTTTACTTCAAACTTTATGGGGATATGCCTTGGGTGGATCTCTACCATGTTTGTTCAAATGGTCACGCTCTGTTGATTTTTGGATTTTTTAAGAATTTTTTTGTTCTTTTTGGTGGCTAACCTTAAAAACTCTTCTCCTCTGAAACCGCTCACCCAATTGCTTTGATATCGCACAGAGACACTCCTAGGAACGCCTTGTTCCTAATTTGTACACCAGGTGGCGCTGCAACTTTTTCTAAATTTTTTTTTTGAATTTTTTGTATGGTTTTGCTTTTTTTCAGTTGTTCTGAGAACCGTCAATCAGATAAAGCTGAAATGGGATGGATATGTTCTTGTGGAAGGGTCAAACAAAGTTGTTTACTAGGTGGCACTGCTTTGGATTCCAGATTTTTAAGGATTTTCAATTCGGGTACTTATCAGTCAATGCAGCTTTCCTTTTGATTACTATGTAAGTCAATGGGCATTCTAATGCTAATTCACAGGACAACTGACATGAAATTTACTGTTTACTTGATAACTTGAGATCTGTTTAAAGTTAGTACTGTGATGCTGCACATGTTAATGTTTCTGTATGAAGGTCATGCTTAGACAGTACATGAATGACCTTGACCTCGTTTCTGGGGTCACAGTGCAACATACATGAATTTTACTCTTCGTTATAACTTGAGAACTACTTGAACCTTGATGTTGCACTTGTTAGTGTTCTTCTATAAAGGTCAGACTTACTCAGAACATGGGTGACCTTGATCCTTTCCCAAGTTCATAGAGCTGCAATTGTGATGAATGTCAAGATCAGCTAAGCATGGGTTGTTCACACAGCCCTCTGGTTATTACACTTTGAAAAGTGGTACCTGCAAGTGGTGCCACTGGTGTGCCCCCAGGGTTTTGAAGCAAGACTTTCTGGCAGCACTGTATGTAGATTTTATCAGTTGGTTGGGGCAGGTGCCTGCTGACCAGTGTGAGAAAGCAACATGTACATGTAGTAAAATATTACAGACAATTCCCTGCAAAGTTTGCTGCATGTAGATGCACATTTTAGTAAAGCAAGTGTCACACACATTCAACTGAAGTTTTTGCTTGCTGATATTGCAATATTATGGTGCCAATGTTTAACCCTTTCCCCCTTGAATTAAGGTTCCATAACTGGTTCACAAAGATGTGTACACATTATTGCATCAACAAAAAAGCACTACAAATTATACACTTCTGGGAATCTAACAAACCTGTGATTTGTTTTCAGACAGTCAAATGTATCCTTTGCCCCATATAACAATCAAGGAAATGCATCACTTCAATTTTTCAAAGAAATCTATATTCAACTTTCTTATTTAAAAGGAGTATTGTTTTAATTTTTATGAGAAATAAAGTTCATATACTTGATTTCAAAAATAGCTGGTTTTGTTTTTTGTACTGTGTGCTTTGTTAGGAAGATACTTGTAAGCATTTGAAGTTGAAAGGCAACCCCATGCTCGACACATCTCAAGAACACTTTTGAAAGCTGTATATTTGATTGTGTGTGTGTGTGTGTGTGTGTGTGTGTATATATATACATACATATATATGCATATATACATATACATACATATATATATATATATATATATATATATATATATATATATATATATATATATATATATATATATATATATATATATATATATATATATATATATATATATGTATATATATATATAATTTTCTAAGGACCGAGCAAGGGTCACAATAGCTAGAAGTTGTAGAAGAAGTTCGACCGGTTTCGTTGTGTTTCACAACTCGTCAGGAACTGTGGGCTAACCGACGTTACGTCTGATTTATATGCCGAGGGGTAACTTTCTGTTGTCACGTAAAACACGCTATTGTGATTGCGTAACACAGAATCTCGGTTCTACCAAGACGTTATTGTCAAGGTGAATTAGATTCAAAAGAATTTGAATCCTGGCAGGCCAATAAAATAAGGACTGCCGTAAAAACAATGCTGGGGGTCAGCAAGTGTAATTAATCAGACATCTAGGTGGTGGTACTACCGTACCACAAAGCCCTGAACACAGGAGCTTGGGACTGTGTGTGAGAACACAGTGTGGGTGCGTGTGTGCGGTTTCCCTATGGGTTGCATAGGTAATATGCTACCCAAAGCAGAATCTCATGGAGGGATGAACTCTGAACATAAAATTTTAGCATTAGACCGAGCAAGAGAGCTCATCTCCCCATGATGTTGAGACCGAAAGGTTCAATGGAGCGCAATTGGTGCATCCAATGTCTTTCCCTGTCTAGGCGCAACTGTCTGGTGCGTTCTAGTATATATATATATATATATATATATATATATATATATATATATATATATGCATATATTTATTATGTGTATTATTATATACATATTGTGCAAACCATTATTTTACAATGGGGAACTCTTAAGCCAAATTTGCTATAATTATAATAATGAAGTGTACTTGGTACCAAAATGGGATTATGTGGTCATCTTCTTTTCAAAATATGTAAGACATGTTTTCATTGGCTCCTCTGTTTGGTTTTGTCTTCTATGTCTTCTCTGTTTGTGTGCAGCAATTGACGTGATATTGGA
>CAXHWN010002442.1:0-17000 GCA_964020975.1 Hermodice carunculata | reverse complement strand
GAAGAGCCTAAATAGGCAACCGTCTGTGAGTACTTATGGAATAAGAATGCTTTGCAATATATCAAGAAATCAGCAAGGCATACGTTCCATCCTGCAGGTGTTTTCAAAAAAAAAAAAAAAACAAAACAAAAGACAAAACAAAAACAAAACAAAACAAAACAAAAATAAAACAGGTGCTGGAACCTTTTTTGATAACTTCACGAACCAAAAACAAAACAAACCTAACAAACAAAATACCAAACAAAAAAAGCCAAACCCCTATAGAAAGCACACACATATAGATAATCCGAGTAAAGTCTACATTTCAAGTGGATTTGGACCTACTTAAAGTTTGTGGCATTTGGTAAAATGTTCTCAACAGAGACAACTTTTGTAGACTTTAAACTAATTTGTTAAAATAGGCAAAAGGGTTTTAAGTGCTATTCGTCATTTAGTTTGATAGGCGTCAAAAGGATTTGCCATTGGATTACGAAGGCAAAGAGTCACAAATATGTATCATTGCCTTGTTGCGAGTGTTGCACCTTTCTGAAATTTATACTTTGGAAATGTGACACATTCTTGTTTTGGTCCCAGCTTCATTCTCTGTCCTCTGTGCAATCTCTGCAGATATGGGACACAGAAAAATCGAGGTAGAAGCAGTCAGTCCGCTTGTCCGGAGTAACATCCATCAGTAAAATATTTAATAAACTGTTTCAGATAGGATCGTAAGATTTTTACACTAATTGTTTCCTGTGCTGGTCATGTGACTGTGACCTCTTCAGCAATAATTACTGAATTGACATTTTCAGTTTCAAGTTTACTGATCAAAAATGCAGATAATCTAAAGAACCCTAAAGACAAAACAAAATCCTTTAGGTGCACATCTTTATATATTGATTGATTATTCTGTCATGTTCCAAAGCAGTATAAAAAAAAAAAAAAAAGAAAAAAAAAAAAAAAAAAAAACTTTCTTGGGATATGCACAAATATACAAAAAAGCCTAATATTGAATCACTATTTTCATTAACTAATGATTAGTGAACATGGCATAATGAACCCAAGAGGTAAACAGGCGCACATCTTTATATGTTGATGTATCTTGCCAGTACGTTTCACAGGTATTACTCAAATACTTTCCGAGATACATGTGACACAAATGTGACAAGTCTAACGTCGAATCAACATTTTCCCTAAGTTAATAAATGATAAATTAACACAAGGTAATTGATCCAAAAGAAGAAACAAAAACCAGAGGCCGCATTCACAAACAGTTGAATCTGATCCTGAATAAAATCATAAAATGAAAGTCAATATGCCTTGTGACCTAAAACTATTGACCTAATGTTTTATCCAAACTTGCACGATTGATTAATCTGTGTTCTCTGCTGTAATTTTAACTTTAGAATCAAACTTTCCACTTTAGCAAATCAATCTTGTTTTAATCCAGATTTTAATCCTGGATCAAATGATTAAATATTGAATCAAACTAAGATTGATTTAATAAAGTGAGCCTGTAAATCCCTAAGTTCATATTGTAGCTAATAGCATATATTGTCTAATCCTGGAAGTTTAGATCAAACATTGAGCCAAGGATTAAATAGTTTAGGGCCGAAACCACTGTGATTTTAATTTTGGAATGAAAGTGATGTTCAGATGAAATTTTGATATGAATACTACAGCCGGTGTACATTTTCATATATTGTTAGATGTTTTCACAAGTTTCATATGATATAATATACGCCCCTAGGATATTGATGGAAGTGGCTATGGTGGACCTGATATCAGAACAGAAGATAAAGAGGCAGAAGGCCATGAGTAAGGTTGTGGTTTCTCCTTCATTGTAATTCACGAAAGAACATAATTTAGTTTGTATTTTTCTAAAAGATATCAAAATACTCGAAAATATGAGTGACTTATGCGATCACCTTTTATGAACTGATATGCAAGCATTTTAAACACATATCAGTAACATTTTAAGCAACCAGTAATTGATCAGTTGCCATTTCTCTACCTATACTGTTTGACTAACTTATTTCTTCGCTAATGACATCCAGGTCATGGTTGAAACAGTTTCATGGATGTGTAATTTGTATTAACGTATACTGCTTGCCAATCTTTTTCAGAGCTAGTTAAATAATGTAGATCCATTGGCTCTGTTGATGTCCCAGTTAGCCATCACCCATTAACCATTAACCCTTTTCTTATGTTTGACGTGGTTGACCAACTCTAGGTAATTGCGGTAACGTAGCAATGGTGCACTGGAGGGTGGCGGGATTTCGTTTAGCTTGAAATTAGAGGCACACGGATCTCCTTAAATATTATATTTTGTGGGTCACCCGAGAATAGAAAACAAAAAAGAGAAAACAGGCATCTCTAATTGAGCACTGTGCAATGTCGAAAGATGGGCACATGGCAGGGCTTAGGAAATATTACAATGTAATTTCCTCGTAGATGTAGTGAAAAAGGGCGATAATAGAGTAGAACCTGATGTTGCACAATAAGGCTCATTTGCATAGCGCAGAGAAAGAACAAGTTCCTGATAGCACTCACTAAAATCTCTGTTTATCATTATTATTATTATTATTATTATTATTATTATTATTATTATTATTATTATTATTATTATTATTATTATTATCATTATTTATTTTTATCATTATTATTATTATTATTATTATTATTATTATTATTATTATTATTATTATTATTATTATTAATTATTATTATTATTATTATTATTATTATTATTACAGCATACCCTGCTGCTCCATTGCTACCTGCCGTTGCAAGTACATTTCAATTGAATTGAATATATCAGCTACTTGTAGTAGAAACGTAACAATTGCGTGCCCCATTACACAGTGAAAAGCCAAACTTCATTGGGTCCGACTACTCGTCCTTCATGGATTATTGTATCTACAGTGCATAGTAGAACTGGTATAAAATAAAGGGCAATAATGGATGATAAGTTTAGAGATATAATATGTGTCGTATGTTTTTTCACTATGCGTCTATCTGTGTAGGAACTTTTCTGGGGCACGAATTGTTGTGACAAATGTTATCTGATTGCTATGTTAAACCAAGGCTTTGCTACACATAAAGCTTATGGGTTGTAGCCCTGTTAGTTTGATATGGACATAAAATCTGATTCAGGTCTCTCACTTCAGGTTAACAGGCGACTGAGGCAAATCATATGGGAAAACAAACAATGCCCGTTCACTGAGTTATCCTATTATCACTAACCATTCCCTACTTTTTGCCATAATATTGCTTTTGCATTTTTTTCCCAAGATTCTTGCCATGCAAGAGGCTTTCTTTCCACAAGAATGGAGAAATCTAGATTTTTTTTATTATTATTATTTCCTCAGAACAACCCTCTTTCTGCAAGCAAGGGACGGGCAATGACTGACAGGTGTACAGTTGATGGACCTGGAACTTTCATTCGTCACATGGTTATCTTGCTGACATGGACCTAAGCATTTCTGTATGATTCATCTGCTCACTTTCTTTTTTGGAGAAGTGAGTTCTGGTTTACTTTCCTATACAATGCGACTTTTTTCTGTATTGACAAAATAGTTTCTGCTTTGATTTTTTCCCCTCACGTTTTCACCACAATCATGGGTGGCTGTCATGGACATTTCTTTTGTTTCTGTTTTGGGGGCAGACTATGCATGTTCAGACATATGTGTGCACCGAATAAATAAAACATTTAGATTCTGAAAGAACTGCCAGCTAAGCAGTAAAGAAAAAAGTTAATCGCACTATTGCTTAAGTAAAGCAGTTCCAAAAAATATACACACATATACACGAGCACTATTTAAAATTGACTACTGATCATTACATTGATGGCTTGCTAATAGATAAGAATTAGACATACGCTACAGGGTCATCAGAGTAAGACAAATTTTTGGCGACGACAATGAGCAATTTAGCGAGCACAGCTTTTTTAGTATGCACAGAGGTCTGATTGCCGTGTGACTGACACTAAAGCTGACCTTTTCGTTCTACTTTCAACAGTTTCAGATTTATAATGAGCAATAATGTAACATAAAGACTCCCACAAGTACACCTGGTAAAGTCAAACCACCTATCTGAAGAATTATGATGCTGCAGATTCTAAAAATTTTTTTGTTTGTGATTGTGCATACTGGGTTGTTCTCACTTTTTTAATCGTCCAAGAAGTTGTCTGCAATGGTCATGGCAGTGAAAATGTGAACTGTTGTAGTCTTGCGCATTGAAAAGGACATTGTGACGACATCAGTAAATACATTGATAAAAATCCAGATATAATAAAGATAGATTTGGCACGCTGGTCCATGTTGCCAGCCACAGTATACAACCACAAACAATTATATTTGGGGTATTGCCGTGAGTGCTGTTTGACTGTAGTGGTAGTATTTGGTGCAAATACAATGGCTGAGGTCAGATATAATGTTGTCTATCCGATGTAATAATTCATTTGTGTATAGTTTTCCTGAAAGAAATGTTAAATACGAAATAATTAGAAGTATTGTAGGTAGCAAGCATTTAAAAAATACAATTAAATAAAAACATAAAGTATGGTATAAAGGCACTTACCCACACATCGTCGCTGCCAGCATATAAGCGTGCACAACATGTCAAAACACTCCATATGGTACTTGAATTAAAGCCAACAACATCGAGTTTCTGTGGCAAGATTCTCAATTTATGACAAAAATGCCTCCTAAGTGTAAGTAACGTATTACTTGAAGTGCTATTTACAAATTCATATTGCTTCACTAGTTTATTTAGGGTTGCCTTAGTTAAATACAACAGCTTGAGTAAGAAAGCACTACAATATATAATAGTGATAGTGAGGCACTGAGATGCCTTCTGGTTGCTGCCCACTTACACCTTTGATATCAGTGAATGTGGCAATGCTTTCATCAAAATGTACTTGTTGAAAAAAGAATGGCAAAATAAGAACATTTAAAAATTGATAAATTTGTTACTTGGCATTTAGCACAAACAAAAATGAAGGGGCCTGTATATTTTCAACAAGGAAACGTTATTTATTAATGGAATGAAGTACGTCAGTTGTACCTAACACTACCGATATTGACCACTTAAATTATCACCATTTCTAGTTTTGATATTTGGTAGAAACTGTATACCTGTGTGGAGTAAACCTGCTTAGGATCATATCCAGGTCAAACAAGACTAGCGTGCTGCAATAAAGATTATAAGAACAGATTTTGAAAATCATATACATCTTCCATGGGTAGCATGGAATAATATGAAGATGCTGATGCTACTGTGCTGTTGTACAGACGCTTTCTTCCATTTATTAATGTAAACAATTTAACAGAAGCGTTTCATATTTTGTAATTAAATGAGCACAACTTACTTAAGCAGAGAAACTGAAAACATTGGGAAAATAGTAAATGCTACATGCTTATTTCATATTTGATGCACATCATGGGAGTTAAACTTCCGTCCTCGTCCGTGCAAGTTTAAATGAATTTCAGTTGATGTAGGAATGCGTGAGTTTTTAAGATAAAAACATAATGGTAGTTTAACGTTTCTCCCATTATGTGCAAGGCTTTAATTTTATAACTTCTATCCTGTGAAACAATAAATAAACTTCAGCTGATTTATGAATGTGTGTTTTTAAGACACAAAACAGGCCTACACATTTATATCTAATGCAGTGCTACATACTAAATGGACTTAAATTAAACCTACCAAACCATTTTCCAGCACAATTACACTGGAACAGGGTCATCAGTATGGGTAATTTCACTGGCTAATTACACTATGATACATGTTATAATACCACCAAACCATGTTTATTTTTTTCTTTTTTCTTTTTTTTCTTTGGCACAAATGACTGTCACCAGTTGGCTTTATAGATGATTGCTTGTCTCAAGTCAGGAGCAAAAATCACTAGCTGTTGATATATAATTCACGGTCACAATAATCCCTACTTATCTGATCACAAGATCAAACAAGGGTGGAAAACAACTGTATCCCTTTCAGGGCCTTCCAACATGGGCATGCACATAGGCTGATGCCCTGCCTTGCAAAGATAATAAATGTATACATGTTGTATGAACATGTAAGTATTTGCTGTAATCTGCTTTTAAAAGCACCAAGAATTCCCCCTTAACTACCCAAGAATACAATATCAACATTTACCAGAGTTACCAGTGCAATTTTACATACTGGTTGGTTAATAATCGTTCAAAGGTCTGAACCAATTATTTGGGATTGAAAGAAAAGGAAAAGAAAACAAAAAAAGTAGAACAAAGGAAATATGGATAAACTACATTCAGCAAGCTTAAATTCATATTTGTCAATGTGTATTTCATATTCTTAACTCATTATAATGGCCATATATGCCGTCACGTGCCGACCAAAAGGCTAATGTAGTTGAATAGCTGTTCCTGACGAAAGCCTCCAGACCTTTGAGTCGAATTGTCAACTACACCATGCGGGTACATGTCAGTTTTACTTAGCAGAATCAGAGGCCAAAACTCTTTGAAACTTGCATGGATTGCAAAGGAAACTGTTGTCCTGGGCTGCACTAAAGGATATCTTGTCCAAAGCTTCGACACTGACAGGCAGATCCATAGTGTTGTAATAGTATTGTAAACACGAGAGAGTTATACAAGTATCGGGAGAAGCTATATGAATCTGGCGTGTACAGATACCTCGTGTTACCACAAATCATTGTGATACTGAAACTTAGCTCTGCTCATATGTTTTTACGATCTAATTTGAAGTGAGTATTTTTACGTCCACTGAGCATAGGCTGCATGCAAAAACCTCTTGTTTTGTTCGAAATCTAAGGTTTTCGGAAGATATATTTTTCCCGTGGAATGAGAGAGATCTTTTTTTTTCTGATCACAAAAGTGTGACAAGGTTTAGACCCCCAGCCCCGTTTTTCCATATAATATAATTATTGTTAGCATTGGTACTTTTATGTATATTGCAGTTGATTATTTATTGTCACCTTATAATGTATGTTGGTTAAGTACAAATGTTCAATGGACAATATGGGTGGCTATTTTTGGTAAAGTAAAAATTGGTGCCGGTTTTTTTCCTCACAACTGTTTAAGGCAACTGCCCCTGCAAGCCCACTGAGTGTGACATGTGATTAGTTGCGTAAGTGTTATATTCAGAAAGGTGTACGAGCTATCCAATAAACAAATAATCATAGACGACTTTATATCAGCACATCCCTCCATTTACCACCAACAGGTACAACACGAACCAAGATAGGGCTACACACTATTGTGAATACAAATTAAAAAAAAAAAAAAATTGAACAATATTTCATGGCTACCCAAGTGTACCAGTTATCCCATTTAACGTTTTGTGGCACATTGCCTATTTTTGCGGCATTTTGGAAGTTCTCTTTTAGATGGTTATAATGTAAAAAGTGAGCAGCAAAGAAAGACACATAAAAAATCCCTGGTAACCAGTCCTAGTCACCATACTGCCAGAGTTAACCAATCCAGAGTCGTAGGTTAAGATGCATGACGTGGGTGGCTTTATTCGGGATTGTTGTGATGATGCCACCATCAAATATGTCCGAACTGAAAAAGCTTGTACCTATTCTTGAAGTCACATGCGACTAACTTTATTTTGAAGCTAGAACCAAAATATATAAATACAGATCATCCAACCATAAAATACTACATAGTTGACCACAAAATGTCCATTCAATGTAAATTTTGAAGGTAAGACTAGGAAAAACATAGTAAAAGGATATCGGCAGCATTAAAAGTTTGCCCGTGCTACAACCTGTTGACTCTGGAAAGGCCACATAGCTTGTTTTTTTTTTTAAACCGAACAATGGATAATTCTAGCAGTTCCGGTGAAAGTGAGACAACTTTCAAACCTATTCTAACTAACTATCATAGTTAAGCCATTACGTACATGAAGACAGCAGAATAGCGAAAAAAAAAATGTCCAATGTCCCAATTCACATCACCTGCCATTTTGGAACTTTCGTGAAATGATATTGTATTGCGGCATTTTGCTGCCAGATGTTCGGCTGTAAATACTCCTAACGCAAACACGAGGTCACAAATTTGCATCTGAAACATGCCAGTTGCATGATGGAAATGAAATATCAATACACTAAAATATATTTCAAATAGAAAAAAAATATTAACAGTGATAACACACAACATTGATAACAATGCAAAACATATTAAACAAATCCTGCAATTTTCTTTTACTATGTTCTGTACTTTGATGGTCAGCTGACATGGCAACTAACCAGATGCTATTCCAGTCTCCATGTCGAAGTCCTACACACCCCACTTCAAGTTGAAAATGGGAACATGGACGGCAACAATATGAATTCTATGGAATTGGAACAGGAGCTGGGAATATTTTACTCAGGTGAAATTGCCATGGTTCGTTGTCTGCAACATCAGGTTAGATAATCTGACAGGGACATTTACCAAAGTTAGGGAAACATACATATCATGCACGGCAAGCTAATGCTGCATTCTTCCAAACCGTCTTCTCAACATTTACCAGTGGATTCTTTTTTAAAAACGTTGCAAGGATATGTCGTTTTGATTTCGCAACAGTTGAGTGTGAATGGCTCAAATTGGCAAGATAGCTGCTTGGTGTACTCTTAGTGTACTCTTAGTGTACTCATTGTGTCTTTCTTTGTCAGCATTTCAGCAAAACATGGTCAATATTTAAAAATAATCAGCATTTTGGTGCATGCTGCAGGTATTTTTTGTGGACTTGAAGCGGAAAAAACTGATTATTTATAACCTTCGCCTGTAGAAGGCACATTGTATATCGTGGAAACGTATATTACAGAGTACGATACGGCTGACTTATTTTGTCAGTTTTCTGTTCCGTAAGTTTGTTTACCAATGATCTTGTATCATGCGACTTTACTGTTGGAAGTTTTGACGGATTAGGAGAATATGACCTGGTTGTGTTGGCATTGGGCTCGCTGCTGCTGTCTTGACGATAAACAGGGCATATTTCATTTACTCTTTGTTCAAGGCCATTTCAACAAGATTCTCCTAATGCTTTAAAGTCAAAATATACGATGATATTAATGCATCTGGCATTTTTCTATTAGAATTAGTATAATTCCCCACAGGAATATAAAATATCCGTATCTAGCGTAGCCATCGTAAAGCAGACGATAGTTTTACCGTGAAAGAACTACTGTTCTCACTTTTCCAAATACGGAATTTCTGCCAGTTACCATTGTTTTCTCTGGTGAACGGGGTAGAGCTTTTGGATTGCAAGATAATGTAGCTGTGACAGCCTATATAACAAGGAAGTGGAAGATTGGGGGGGGGGGGGGGGAGCTTGACCTCGATAGATGTACAAACTGATGCAGAACCTAAACATATTAGGTTATCAGTACCTGACACATTCAAACTTAGATTTAACTTGTCCATATAACCAATGATGCCCCCTTAAGGAAAACTGACGTCTTACACTTGTTGCCAAGCTTATGCTATATACGATAGATTTTATAAAGACAGAGTGATTGGGCTTAGTGGCTAAATGTAAAATATAATTGATACGTTGGATTACATTTCTATTTTTGTCTTCTTCAAAACAAGGAGCCAGATTCACTTCAAGTTGATGGGGATGTACTTCGGGTAGATCACTACCAAGTTTGTCCAAATAGTCACGCTTCAGTGATTTTTTATTATTATCGTTTGTTTTGTTTTCCAAATCTCAAAAAAAATTCTCCCCTAAATCGCTCATCCAGTTGCTTCGATATGATTCAAGGACACTTTAAAGGACTCCTTTTTTAAAAAAATTGTTCCCCAGTTGGCACTCCAACTTTATTTAATTTATTTATTTTTCTTAGGGGGTGTTGCTTCTTTATTTAATTTTTTTTTTATTTTAATTTTTTTATTTTGTTGTTGTTGTTGTTTTAGTTTAGTTTTGTTTTGTTTTGTTTATACTTTTTTTGCTATTTGCAACTTCTTCTGCAGAACCGTCACTCAGATTAGGCTGAAACTTAATTGATATATTTCTTATGTAGAGGACAGCCACACTTGCTTTGCTTACTGAGTGTTTCTGTTCAGTAGGTAAAGCCACAAAAGTAACTTGTGGATAGAATCTTGAAGACCATATCTTGCAACAGATGTGTCCAAGTAGGCTACAGCCAGTCAGGAATAGGCGCAGTGACTGTTCCTAAAATAACCCGTTACATATAAGAACTGCTGCCTCTAGAATATCTTGCGAGAATATATTACTTGGGGATGACTCCAAAAAGCAGTCACTTCAATAAATGATACCTTATTAGTGATGGCTAGAGTGCGATAAAAGTTGTCAATATACTTCGATCAAAATAAAGGAGGTACACACAAATAGAAATTAAAAGGACTATCATATTTTCTTTCTTTTGCACTTTTTCTGCAGGAGACACATGTATGCTGAGCTAGCATTTATCGACCCATATGACTACCTATACTTATCAACGTAAACGTATGCTTTGTGAAACATTTTCTACGAATGTCCATTATTTCATCAAGCTATTACAAGCAAGATATAGTCAAGTTGACGTAATAATAAGTATATGTGTGTGTGTTGTATTAGAGGGGTTCTGATTGAAAGACTTAAGCTTCAATAAAAAAAAGGACGACATAACTTTGAAAACGATGTTCGTTTTTCCTACAGTCTACACGCCACATCAAACAAAACTACAAATGTGCCCCCCCCCCCCCCCCTAAGGTTATTCAACTATTTACTGCATACAATATCAGATATTGGTGCTATTTACCCTCATTTTTTTTTAAATTCAAGTACCATTTTTTATGTGCTTTTTTTTAACAATGGGTACAATATTTTGCAAATTAAACATAATGGTCCTATCCTCTGGGACCACATGCTCAAATTTGTATATAAAATTTCGCCTATTTAATAATCTTAATCAAAAAGAATGAGAAAATGTCTCTTTGCTCTTCAATTAAGGTGATTTGATACAATTTTTATGTTCATAAATCGCTTTTATTGTCTATACAGCACAAAATAATATCATAAAATTCATGAAAAAGTAAATGGTACCTCGAATTGAGATAAAAATCTTCAGCTGGAGGAGATATGTTGAAAGCAGTTCAACTATTATAAGTTGCAAGAAGGTGCACCATGGTGAAATCACTGTCAAATCTTGTTCTTTTGATCCAAGTTTTTCACAGCATTCATGGATGATTAACGAGGTCTTTTAACTGTTTGCAGAAACATTTTCCATTATTGTACAATCTTCTTGTGTCACCGAGTGAGCAAATAAGAAGCCGTTGGTAAAGGTCTTGCAGTCATCTGTACTTCAGCCTTTCTTGCTCATGCACTAAAGGTAAGTATAGGGTGCTTTTCTTGCCCTTATATACAACATTGGCATATTAATGATATCCTTTTTGGCGCCAAGCCTCATGCCACAAGTGTATTCAGACTGCAGGACAAGATGTATCGAAACTATTGATAGAAATTACCAATAACAATCAAAATGGGAGTCCAGTTAGAAGGAGGTGCAATGCAGAAAATCCACAAAATCATAACAAAAATATAAATTACTATACATAGGATGCATATGCGTCCATCGTCTATCGTTACAGCATCATCTCAACCACAATGTATGCATGTAATAGTTCGGAAACATATGACACTTACTCATGAATTTCAACCCAACAATGACAGCAATGATAAATAAAGAGATTCTAATATTTAGGAATTACCAAAACATCAACATTCGGCTTCTAATACCAATGTACAAACATAAGTTTCAACCATGTCTTGAAGTATGTAGTCAATCAAAAAGGGCAACTGGTGCTTTTAAACCTGTCCTGTCAACTTTTAAAATATTGTACATTGAATACAGATTGTATTTTCCCAAACATATAGGCCTAAATACTTAGAACTCTATATTCATCACTTGCGCAAAAGATAAGAATAGAAATGCCAAGCCTGTACATCCAATGTACGTCATAGTCATATTCATGGTACTGCTGACCACTTCCCTGTGCCAATTGGCTTGGCAATGGTTTGGTACGTAATACTCAAGTACAGTTGGCTTGTGGCACTGCATCAGGTAAGGATCTAAGAAACTTTTTACATCGTATAAGTTCATGCATTCATAAATCACCAGAAGTTCATTTAATATTGCACAGAAGATGAGACAGTTAAAAGTAAAAAGTTTTGCACACAAGAGGAGAAACGTTTAACTCCCATCATGTTCTATATGTTCCATATCTTTAACATTGATGCAGTAATACATTAGCTGAAGTACATCTAAACTTGCACAGACAAGAAGAAAATATAAACCCCCACGATGTACATAAAATGATGAAAAAGCGTGCAGCAATTACTAAAGATCCTAATATTCTTGGGTTCTCTGTTCAAGCAAGCTGTGATCATTTGATCACAAAATGTCTATAGCTTCCAT
Organism: Hermodice carunculata; assembly: GCA_964020975.1. Lineage (NCBI taxonomy): Eukaryota > Metazoa > Annelida > Polychaeta > Eunicida > Amphinomidae > Hermodice > Hermodice carunculata. Next base: position 4,615 of record CAXHWN010002442.1, on the reverse strand, counting down.
GAAAATTCTATAATTTCATATATTTAAAAACGATACATTCCACACCAGGGCAGCATCAACATATTTTTCTACGTTCACATATAATCTAAAAATCTGTTCATAAAATCTATATTGCATCAGGTGGATATAATTTCACCTGGATGTGAACTGAAGTCAGTTAAATCCCCACAAGTAAATGGTGTCAATGAAATATCAAAACTCGAACTGGTGCTCTTTTCGTCGATTGAGTACAGACGGAATTATATTGTGATTTAAACATGTGTTCTACTACGTATGTTGCATTTTGTGCTCCTTTCGGTGCCATCATAGTGGATACAAATATCAATCAACTTCACATGAAAGACATCCTCATGTTCATCCAGAATACGTTGGTTATGTCTGCCTTCATAATTTATCTTTCAAAGTCAAAATAATATGCTGCAATACCACGGCATATCAGTCCGCTAATTGTTTGTTAGTAAGCATGTTTTTTAAGCTGTGCTATGTAACATACTTATTATGGCTGAAACTTCATTGAATATGCCCAAGGCGTCAGCACCTACAGGAAAGGGGAAGATACTTGCAGTGGTACCTACTGTTAAGATACTTCGTTTCATCAATATATAACAATCCCTTCTTGAATATACATAGGACTGTTCTTCGTTTCAGTTTCTGCTAAAGACAAAGTAATAAATATGTATTAAATTTTCAGTTGTTCGGATTTTGCCAGAATTTTATTTGCAGAGTATGACCCACTACAATACTGGAATAGTTTATAAATGCCTTCATTTTTTTTTTTTTTTTTTTTTTTTTTTTTTGCTTCAGGCAAATGATACGCAAAATGAATTCCATATTTGATATTTGCACACCTGACAGTCATTGCTTATCCCTTGCCTGGGGGCAGAGGATTAATCTAAGCAAATAAGCAAGAACAACACCTAGATACCTCCAAACTTAGGTTCATGTGGAAAAAAAAAAAACAAAACAAAACAAAAACAAAAAAACAAAGAAAAATTTATAACACCAGCATAGCCTGCAAAGCAATTATCCAAGTCTTTAACTACTTTCCTTCATGCACCTTTCTGTTTGGGAAATGTCCTTGTCTCAGATCTGCCAGTGGAGTAAAAGTACAAAAATGGGAGAGGAAAACTTACAATGTGACCTACTTTTTACTGAACAGATCCTGCATACGGGAAAGATATTATGTTGCCTATAGTTTTGTTTTCCATAATAACATGATAAGTATATATATATACTGAAATGGACCAAGAAAAAGTCAACAGACAGCTGTAGAGCTGGAAGCTGGGCACACAACTATGAAATTCAGAGCTTTGCCATAGAAGTTAAAGCTGAATGCCTGTGGCCATATCAGTTTTAAAAAAAATTCCAAAGAAAACCAAAACCAAAGCTCAAAAGCCGGTTTGTCCTCCAACTTGTACTTGAAGAACAATATAACTCCAAACTGATTTACTAAGGTGCGCATTGCAAAAAGTAAACCAATGGCTCGGTAAACTTTGATATTAGTTTTAACCTACGTGGATAATGTAGAGAATTCAACGCATTCTGAACTGGATGGCACTCAACTCTCTTTAAGGTTTTGAAATATGAGTCCTTGAAATTGTCACATCCTTTCTTATCTTCTAACTTACTAACAAAATCTTGTAGTGTTTTCCTTAGTTGCAGTTTTGATAGTTCACTTTTAACCTCAGTGTGTTTTCGGAGTTATGTGTCAACATGTGATGCTAGTGCGGTGTTTGGTCGACCTCAGGCAATCCATAAGAGAAGGCCAAGTTCAATAAATAAGGCCAGGCCGGCTGTTTAGTGAAGAAATATACAGAGCAGTGTTCATAACATTTGAGTCAATAGACTGAAAAAAGGTTCAGTGCATGAACCACTTACTAGAAAATGCAGCTTTTAATCCATTAAAAAAAGCAAACTGGTTCATTTGATTATAATTCAAGTTATTCATGTAGAAAGTTTGCTGATAGGTCACTATTTTTATTCCTTTCGTATATTTCACTCAGCTCAACTGAATGACAAGTCATGAACACCAAGATGTGGCTTGCCTTCCATGTCTCCTTTTTATTTTGTTAAAGGTCATAAATTTTAGTTTGTGTGGTTAGGCCGATGTGCCTTGGAAAATAAAGTGTACCAAAGGATGAATGTTTCAAAGGTTGAAATGACTCGTTTATAACCACCACTTTCATTTTTTGTCGTAAAATATATCTTAAGCAGCCTATTTTCAGAACACCTTTTCGTGTCTGAAACACCCAGAAGTGTACTGCAAGCCAAGAAAATTATACCGCATATGTGTAAAACATGTAAATATGTGTAGTTCATCCAACCAAGCAGTTATCAATATGTTTTACACTTGGAACGGTAGTTTTGCCCCCCCCCCCCACCAGTAGAGCAACTTGTTATTTCTTTTCCCTAATGACAGGCAAACTACGCATTTACATTCTTACAAGCATCCTTTTTAAAATCCCGATCGAGTTGATAGTCTTTTCAGCGGGGCATGTTTTACGCTTTTTTTTCCGCTTGTGTGAGTTCTAATGCATGTCATTAAACTGTGACTATGGGCAAAGGAAGCTGAAAAGATATTGTTTGGTAACAAGATTTGTGATGATATGGGTAATACGGGTCTTATAAGTTTTAATTTTATCAGGGGTCATGCTTTAAGGTCAAGGTCATGGGCTACATATAAAGGACGAAAAACTGTCATGCAACAAGATGCCCAGGTACGTTTGCTTTACTGAAAGGGTTATGCTATTGAATAATTGGCCAGAAAAGACCTACTTGGATGGAGAGACGGATGGACCAATGGATGGATGGAGAGAATGATGGAATGCAAACCTATAGTCCCTAAATTATGCTGTAGGGCAATTAATGAGGCAGCAGATATTCAATCAAACAAGAAACGTTTCAGATACTAAGTTGATGTGTGATTGAAAAATTTGTACACCAGATCATGATACATGCAACCACTATTTTCCTACCATTTATATCAGTGACGTACAGTATATGAAGGGTCTCTGTGTTGACGCACAAATTAGTAAATTAATAATTATACAGGACTGCTTTCACCCGATTTGCTGAATACTGATTTGATTACAAAAGACTTAAAGTTTCATTCAGGTACAATAACATAGTCAATGTGACAAAAACACCTTAGGTAAAACATACATAACAAATTTTCTCATTTACTATTGTGATTCAAATTATCGCCCTTTATGGTAGATTTCACTTCGTATTTCAGTCACGTCCCGTTAGCAGATAATTACTACTGGTACCCACTTGTTTCTGGGTACCTATGCTACGAAATAAAAGTGGCAGTAGCAGTGTGTTATCTCGGTGCATTAAATCGACCAGATGACCCTTCCTGGCCGCTACATTAAAGGTTATTCGGCTTGCAACGATAAGTAATCTTTTTGATTGCACCCAAAACCCGCGGATGGACTTTTTTCAAACATGATGGGATATACCTTGGATAGGTCTTTACAAGGCTTAATCATATGGTCACACCTCACTGTTTTTTTTTTTTTGTTTTTTTTTTCTGTTTTTGTTTGATTTTGTTTTTATTTTTTGCCCAGGTTATAACAAAAAATCTCGTAAGAACAGTGGATGATATGACAATGGGTGTTCCATAGTACATGGGAGACCTTTGACCTCATACTCAAGGTCATAAGGCCACTTAGATGTATTTAACTCTACAGATGATAGCTTGAGAAATATTTCAGAGTGGACTTTGATATTGTACATGGCTATGATCTTTTTTTTTATTACCACACGCAGACAGTACATGAGTGACTTTGGCTCATTTTCAAGGTCACTGGACAACCGACATGAATATTACTGTTCACTTGATAACGTGAGAACTATTTTGACTTGGGACCTAGATGTTGCACATGATAATGTAAATGTTTCTCAATGAAGTTCGATCTTGTTCTCAATAAGACAAAAATCAATTTTCCTATCCACTGTAACTTGAGAACTACTTTCACTGGGATCTTGATGTTGCAAATGTTACTACTCTCCCATAGAGACCAGACTTACTCAGTACTCAGGTGACCTTGAGCCTATCCCAAGCTCAAAGAGCTACATGTGTGACGAATCTCTCGGTCAGCATTACATGGGCTGTTCACACAGCCCTCTTGGTTGTCTACAATACGTTTCAAGATGAAGAACTTTAAAATTGTTAAATGCAAAAGTTTTGAAAATTTCGAAAAATAAAATCCCGAATCATGTTTTGAATTTCAGTGACAGAACAATGATCATGCAAAATTTTGGGGGTTTAGCTATTGCTTTATCCTAGAAAACTTTTGGACACAATTTTCAGAGAACAGAATTCTCGTGTTGGTACACTGGCATAACAATATTTTTTTTTTTTTTTTTTTGACAGCCAGTTCTGGATTTAAAGGAATGGCCTGGAGCAAATTGCTAGTGGCACACTACGCCTGATGCAGCTGTTCAATAGTGCTCAAATTCGCAGTAATAAGTCTGACTTTTTATCTATACTCATTCATGTGGATGGCTTGTTTGACGGCTACTATAAGACATTACAAAGATTCTGTAGCTTCTTCTTCTTCTTCTCCTTCTTCTTCTTCTTCTTTTTCTTCTTCTTCTTCTTCTTCTTCTT
>CAXHWN010002441.1:307000-340000 GCA_964020975.1 Hermodice carunculata | reverse complement strand
GTAGTAGTAGTAGTAGTAGTAGTAGTAGTAGTAGTAGTAGTAGTAGTAGTAGTAGTAGTAGTAGTAGTAGTAGTAGTAGTAGTAGTAGTAGTAGTATAAAGCAAGAATTCCAACAAAATGTTCTTGAGGTACCAATATTTATATAACATCTAACATTTTCACAATGATTGCGTGCATGGTGCGTAAGGATATACCAAAATTAGTGGCCACTTCGCGCATGCTCCACTGGTTGACTAAGTACCATGAAAAGCTGTACTTGTTTAATTGGGGGGACTGATAGCGGTAATACCCCATCATGCGTGGTTGTTAATAGCAGCACCACATTGTAAAATTTCCACCATATACTTAATGTGTATTAAGGTGGTAACCCTGATAGACTGTGTTGGATTTTCGGTATTAATGTAAAGAATCGTACATTCACTTACGCTCAGTAATAACCATTGAATAACCATTGTGAAATTTTGGTGGAAAATATAATTGGATGAGGGGAAGCACAGTGGAAATCCCCAGAGTGTTAAAATATAGTAATAACGCTGAATAATTATATGATTTTGAAATAATATCTGATGCAGTCAAGTCCTGGAGTGTTAAATTCAGTGCAGGAATTGTGCATAACCCAGATAATAGTTATGAGATAACGAGTCAGTAAAATAATGAACCAATTAGTATAGAATGTGTGATGGACTTACCGAATATAACAATTATACATGGCAATGATGAATTGAAGCTTGTGCAGTACATGAAAATGCGCTTTATAAAATTGGATTTTTTTTTTTTTCAGAATAAATTAAAAGATAAGCCAATTGTGGATAGAAATTGTATTGAGCACGAGAAGTATGTACATATAAAAAGGTGGCCTTTTCTATTAGGTTTGTCAATGAACTCATTCAACCTCATATGTCATTTTCCGGTATAAGAATCTAGGCAGGGGAAATTTCATATACAAACGAACTGATAGGGGGAGCCAGTATACTGTTCAGTAAAAACACTTTTTAGGGGTTTTGGCGTCACCTAGTCATGATTTGATTTGGCGAAACGTAGTAATTACGGGGTCTAACTAGGTGTAACTGCATCTGGTTGGACACAACTGGTATATGAAAATTTTCGATAGGATTTGCCACTAAGGCTGAGTCATAGTTGTGTATTTAAGAAGGAGCATTAACCCGATGTACCAAGGCAGGAAGAAATAAAAGTATTGAAGTTGACAAATACCAACCTAGCTAGGTTCTCATCATTGAAGACAAGTCGACCTTGTGTAACTGCTTAGTCTACTTTTATTCCATCAAACGCCGTCACATAAACCTCACAACTTACCAGGTGATTTACAACATGAGACAAAAACTGCTCAAACCAGTTTTGGATATTCTAAAATGCTGACGAAAATCGTCCATATTATATCGTGGAATGACATCCTCCAAAAATCCTGTATTGTCGGCACATACCGACGTGGCATAGTTAGCACATAAGTATGGATATTTCCCATTGGCAGATATTTTGATATATTTCTCCCTATCAGTATTGGTCAAAATATCAACCACAGACTACAACATTAGCTTCTCAGTGTTCACCATTTGGGATTGACCAAAACAAACCAACGTGCATTCACTTGAAAAGCAAAACACACATGCATAAAAGAAATATACCACACTGACCTGAATAGGTCTGGTTACCTAGAGTCAAGCTGGCGAGGTCGGCCCTTTTACTGACAAGGAACTGCTATAGAATTGCACAGAACACAGAACGCGAATGAGATATCTTTTGCTGTAAATGAATAGAAATAGTGTTGCATAGTATCAGGTATAGTTACCTACACAAATACTACTATTGTACACTTGACCTTTCACCTCACAAACATTAGGTCAAATATAGAGGTATAACCTTGACTTTCAATAGCCTTCTAGATCACCCTATGTTGCTTCTTTTGTTTTAATATTTAGATTTCTAGATGCACAATGCCACTCCGGAAACTTTTGACCCATGTGTGACCTTGAAAATTAGGTAAAGGTCAATTTTGCTTGCAGTGGTGTACTATCATATGCAATATGAAAGTCCTGTCTCTAAAGCTCCTGAAGTTATAGTGGTAAGCAAAATTTCAATGAATAGGTCACTATGATCCATATACTTGACCAAGTGACCTACTTTTAATTCATGGCACAGTTTTTGGTTATGATACATGGGTGTATAAAATTCCATGTAACTGACTTAAATATTTCCTTACTTATACCAATACCACAATTGTGCATTTGACCCTTGGTCCCAAAAAGTAAGTCAAATATAGAGCTATGACCTCGATTTTCAATACGCTTCTAGGTCACCCTGTGAAGCTTCTTGAGTGTGTAAGCGTTAGATTGGTAGATGCAGACCATTGTGTGACCTTGAGAATTAGGTCAAGGTCAACTACGCGCGCACACAAAGTAGGCCATAAGAGAGTGTACTATCATGTGCAATTTGAAAGTCTTATCTCAAAAATTTCTGATGTTATAGTGGTAAACAAAATTCCAATGAAAAGGTCACTGTGACCCAGATACTTGACGTAGTGATTTACTTTTGATTCATGACACATTCTTTGGTTGTGATACACGTGTGTATAAAATTTCATGTAACTGACTTACAAACTTCCTTACTTATACCAATTCCACCATTGTGCTGTTCACATTTGACCTCAAAAAGTAGGTCAAATATAGAGCTATCACCTTGATTTTCAATACGTTTCTAGATCATACTATGAAGCTTCTTGTGTGTAAGATCTATATTGCTTGATGCAGGCTTTCAATAGTTAGAGCGGTAACGTTGCTTAACACATGGAACCACTGTGTGACCTTAAAAATTACGTCAAGGTCAACTATGCTTGCACACAGAGTAGGCAATACAAGAGTGTAATTTTATGTGCAATTTGAAAGTCCTGTCTCAAAAATTTCTAAAGTTATAGTAGTAAAACCACGGGATGGACAGACAAACCACTAGGACAGACAGACAGACGGACGTTGCCGGGTACGACAATACCCGTCGGCCTCATAAGGCCGAAGGGTAAAAAGGCCAGTATCATTCACCAGAACAAGTGCAGCTTGGAATTGATGTGGGCACCATGTGCTACAACAAGGGACTGCTAGCCACTACATCTTTCTTGTTTGGGAAGGATTGTATTGAACAAAAGCCTGTCTGCTCATACCTTCCAGTGGATAGATTCCGAAAGACTTGCAGGCTGTACACATAAGAACACAATGGAAAGGGCATCCAAGGGTGTGTTATATGTAAAATAGACTACATGTATATATAACCAATGTCTAAAATCAACACAAGTAAAATCAAAGATTTCCCCTTTGAAATAAATGTTCACTTTAGTGTTTCAGACATTGTGCAAAGATACAAACTGATGACTCGCTCTAGAAAAAAAGTGGACATGAAAAACATGGATGTACGTGTGCTGCTGAATACATTTGATCTTTACGTTCTACTGCAAAAATTAATTTTGTATACCTGGTGGTTCTTATCTTCTTGTATATAGTTTGATGGATGTGCCTGCCAATGCATGATGTAAACAATTTAGACAGTGTCATTACCATATCCAAACCGTAGTCCTAACGGAACAAATCCAAGTCAATTCCGACCAAAGGCAATGTTCCTTGGTATGTATAGCTGAAACATATAAATTTATAGTTCGTTTTTACCCAAAAGAGACCAAAACGTAAGTGCAAAGGTCCATAGGGGGAAAAAACTTTATCTAGTTTTCACATGACAGAGTGCAAAGAGTTTTGTTTGAAATTATAGGCCTATTTCAGTAAATTGGCTTGAACAGTTGCATCATTCATGCATATACAGGACCATACAATTTATGAAAAGGGACCAAAATTTGCAGCACATCAGAGAATTTGTAAGTGGAGGTTCTCAACTTGTTGAAAATGTCAATAAAATTCAGTATTTTAAAAGGTGCTACTTGCAACCACCATCTCAACAATGATCATTATCCATATAAGTCCACGAAGCGACACCAACACCAACATCAATACATCAGAAAAGCCCTCTAGGCCTAAAATGACCATCAATAAGAATCTAAACAACATGATTATATAATTCGATGTGTTTCAGGCATGTAGTTAAAGACATGATGTTGTTTTAAAGGAGATAAACTATGAGTATTTCAAAAAGAAAAGTGTTTGAATTTCCATATATAGTAAGTACATTGGTTCAAATGTTAAACATCAGCCAGAAGCAAGTGACATTAGGCCTCAAATCATTAAAACGTAGTCAAAAATGCATTACAATAGTCAAAATTTGTAAGGATAGCAGTCACATTTCAAGTTGGTTTCCCGAAGTATTTTTGAAAGGACATTTGAATGTTCAAGAAAGCATATAATCCCACAAATCATCTAATAAGTCAATTATTAGGGTAATAATTTAGAATTCCAAAAATGTAGTATGCCATTGTCAGTCATCTGTAAGTCAGCCAAGCATAATGTACATCAAACTCGTGGTTCTATAAAGTTCAAAAGGTCAAATTGTAAAACAGTCCTAATTATTGTAAAATTCTACTACCTTTATCAGAGAAAGAATTCGGTTTTATGAAGAGAGAGATAGAAGAGAGAGAGAGAGAGAGAGAGAGAGAGAGAGAGAGAGAGAGAGAGAGACAGAGAGAGAGAGAGAGAGAGAGAGAGAGAGAGAGAGAGGGATCATTTGAAATTCCTAAAGGTAACTGTAAGTATAACTGTTTTCCTGTAACAGTTTTAAATTTTTTCATTTATAATCAGACGTAATTCAACTTGTCAGTCAGTTCATTTAGATGCTAATTATTTATACAAGAGAAAGACGGAGAAAGAGTACATTAATAAGAATCTAAACAACATGATTATATAATTCGATGTGTTTTAGGCATGTAGTTAAAGACATGATGTTGTTTTAAAGGAGATAAACTAAGAGTATTTCAAAAAGAAAAGTGTTTGAATTTCCAAATATAGTAAGTACATTGGTTCAAATGTAATACATCAGCCAGAAGCAAGTAATTAATGCATTTTATAGGGTTCTTGTTGCTATTAAGCACTTTGGCATCTCTGTAACTACTTTACAGGCACCAAACCAGAGTAAAGGAATTTATAAGAATTTGCTTTCTGTTATGAATGTGGGTATGTCTGGTTTGTTTTGAGTTTAGAGATCACAGAGTTAGCCTACTTTACGGCGTGACTTGTAAACAGGCAGGTTGTAAACAGTGTTGACATACATTCATATCACTCATTTCATTGTACTGTCTGTACACATTTCCGAGGTGATCTAGAAAGATCAGAGATAGGTCTCACTCAATGTACTGGGCTGTGTAGCTAAATGGATAAACCTCTGGACCAAATTGGGGTTTTTTCTGTCTAGATATACAAAGTAGATATTTTTGTGACTGGAAGAGAAAATTCTGAAGATCCGAGAGAAGCTGTGTGTTGTCATCAAGCCACCAGGACTGTGAACTGTTGTTATTGTCAGAGAGACACCCATTTCTTTACATTGTACCTGTGGAGTGTAGACAGTGTCTTTGAGTGGACTGGTATATTGGTGTTAATTGTACCACATTGGAACCAAACTGCACCTATGTGGGATTGGATCAGCACCTCACCTTTCAGTCCCACATTCAAACCAAACCCTACCTCTGTGGGATTTGTACCAGATCATTTGGCACCTGTTATAGAACTTGGAACTGTGGGACAGTACCTGTCGGTAGTCTTACCACGGATTAGGATTTACCCAAGACTGTTAAACTATTGAAATACCAGTGGAGATAAGTTTACCTACTTTGTACTGATTTTGATTGTTATAATATTGTAATTGCTAAAGTTATATCATTGTTGTCATACTTTGTGGGCATCGCAAAACTATAAAGTGTGACTGTTCAGTAGGATACTTTTCCTGAATATGCGGGTGAAAGCTGGGCTGTAGGCAAGTGATATGCAAGTAAAAAGGCTCAGGGTATATGGTTAAAAAGCAACCTTGCATCGGTGCCTCTGTCCAAGGTAACCTGAGACAGCAAGAATAAACCCTAATAAATTGGATAAAAGGCCCATTGTTCTCGAGCATAACAATGGACGGCTTTATTGAACTTTAGGGGACCCAAGCCTCTATAAGACTAATAATGGTTCAAAGTTCACGAAAGTTCAGGAAGTGTTTTAAACAATCATTAGCAACACGAATCACTTATCTGAGATGACTTCCGACCGATCCTAACATGTAAATTAAAGCATCAGTGGTTGCTGTAACCTTATTGTTTTTATAGTCATGGTTTCTTCAAGTAACACTAATGGCCAATGATAACTGTGCGGGCGGGGCGTGGGTGGGGGAGAGGGTATTTTGATCATCCTGTTTTGTATTTTGTAAAATAAGATGGCGTCATGTACATTTCAATGGGTTTGAAGGGAATCCCAGCCTGACTGGTGTCCCATGCTGCTCAGGCTGTGGAACCGGCTGTAGTCATTAAGGCAGAAACGTGCAGCAGCGTTTTGTACTGACTCTAAGCCACATGCCACATGGTAATCCGACAGAATCCGATCTTTGAACTGCAATTTCTCATATTGAACTTCATTTTTCAAAACCGAATTTTGGTGACCTGAGCCTTCATATATTAGAATTCCTGAAAATGCTAAAACCTGATTTGGGGTTTTGTCAAAGTTTAACTTCCTGGTTCCCAACTTAACAACAATTTTGTTTATGACGTACAACACGTCATTGTTTTGCACAGGCAGCACCTGGTTACTTTTGTGACCAACAATGTTCCCGACTCTGCTGCACGGTACACAAGTTCTTCTGCATTTGCCTTAGCAGTATTTATTATAAATTCAAATGCTCGCTTTCTGTGCTGCAACCTGAGTTTTTCAATTGCAGGGAATTGTTCTTTCTCCAAAAACACCGATTCTGCCAACAGAGCAGCTGTTTTGGAAGCAGCCTTCCCCTTTTTGCCCAAACCACCAATGAGGTTCTAGATGCTCTAGATCTCGCCATGCGTTGCCTATCGGTTGTCCATGCAAGGGGCTGATTTGACTAAAATCAGATCTCGGGTCTCACATCTAGAATATTTATCCTGATGCATATTGACCATAACGCTTTCTTTTTCTGTCTCATAATATTCAGGTGGTGAATCATCAAACGCATATGCTTCACAATGCTTGTTAGCATCAGTAAATGCAGTTAAGCTTTTTTTTTTTTTTGGCGCATTCATTTCATCATTAATTTCTATCGTGTCTGAACCATTTTTAATGAGAGGACTAAGTTCTTTTTTTCCTTCATATGACCAAGGCTTTCGCAATACGTATCTGTTTTCACCAAATGGGATCAAGTTCTGCTAGTGTAGACATAGTTCTTCTGTACTGTGCAGCCACAATTATTTAACATTAGATGTAACTTATATTACACCTGTTAAGTCACTTCTAAGTTTGTGGGTTTGAAGAGTGTGTTCGACACTTGGTTTATTTAGATTAAAGGCGGTTGTTACTCCTTTATTAACTTCACTGCTGGTTCACTATCCCATCATTATTGATACTGGTGAACATTAACGATTGCTGCGTTGTATTTGTTGGGCCGGACAGCGCACTTCTCACGACTCACGTGTCACAGTTCAATCTGTAACCAAAAGTAAATCTCCATAAAACTTTACCGTTAACATAGAGATTAAACATGGCTGTGCCATTCCATTTTAGTTATAAAATACATGCACTAAATTCAATTTACAATTGTGTGGCTCTTCTCAGCCAACAACTCAAGTACCCGACACGCAGCCAAGGCACGTTCTTTGATTATATGGACAGTCGCTTCAGTGTGGCTTTACCGAACATGTCCACCCAACTCACTGGTCATGCCTCCCCAACTTACAAGCCTACATAGCGCGGCAAACATCCACTATCCACGTCAATCTTGGTTATCCCTTTAAACTTAGTTGTTAGTGCCATCTAATGATATTAAGTTAAAATTTATATTTAAGATAACAATAACTAGTTGCAATGGATGTATTTAAAATATTTTTCTCTGCTATACGCATCATATGATTTAATCTAGTTCCATAGTTTTTTTGTTTTTTTTTTTTGTTTTGTTTTTTTTTGGGGGTGGGTGACCAACATTTCTGAGTTCAACATCCAAGACAAAAATAAGAAAATCTCGATTCCACCATGATGTTCTCAGCAAAAACAATAAACTTACCTCCCCGGGAAAAAAAATGAAAAGCCCAAACTTTAGAGACCTGTGTTTCTTCATGATGAAATCAAAATCACCTAAATGCCAATGGAAGTCAAATCAGAAAAAGTCTTCATCACCTGAACTCCTCGAGATGGCGAAGGAATGTGTCTCCCTGAACCCTTTTATCCCCAGGTGACCTCCAGTCACAGTGTCATGAGCTGTATCGACTACCTGTAACTGTAACTGCTTAGGAATGATTATGAATTCCTATTTCCAGTTTCTCTAGTCCAAATTCTACACTGGACACCATCTTTAAGAACTATATGTTCCAACTGAGAAATATATAGCTTAGTTTTATCTACCTGCAGTGATAAACAAATCAGGAGAATTTTTTTCTCAAAATTTTTCTTTCAAACTGTATAATTAAGCTATTTTCCTTTTGAACTTTACGGCATTCTTCAATGGGGATAGGGAATCCAGTAACAGAAGAACTGAAAACATGGATCTGTGAATCGGCATTGCCAAACAAATGGCCCAAAAGATCCTTTATCTCAAAATCAAACAAATTTAAGGTCTGTATCCTCCTAGCAATTTGTCTCTCAGGTTCTTTAAAGTTATATAAGCAGTGAAGGCTAGCATGATCAACTTGAAGAGTAAATCTCTTACCCAACAGATATGGCTTGTAATATTTAAAAGAAATGTACCACAGCCAACAGTTCTTCTCGGGTAACAGAATAATTTATTTCAGCTGGTGATAATGTCCCACTGGTAAGGGCGATAACCCTTTCTTGACCTTGTCGTACCTGTCATAATACACCAGAGATACTGTTAAAAGATGTGTCCATGTCCAATACAAATGGCAAGGAATAATCGGGAAATGCCTGGATAGGAGGGTTGCATATATCACTTTTCAGTATTTCAAATGCTCTCTGACATTCTTTACTCCAGACAAATCCTTGATTCTTCTTAGTAAGTCTATATAATGGCTTGGCTTTCTCTCCATAGTCCAGAATAAGTTTCCTATGATACAATATCAATGCCAAGAATTCTCTTACCTGTCTTAAAGTTGTAGGAACAGGCCAATTCTGGACTTTTTCAGGGTTTTTTTTTTTTTTTTTTTTGAGGATTCAGGAAATACCTTTCTGAGAAACTATGAAACCCAGATATTTTACATGTCTCTGGAAGAAAAAACACTCACTGGGCTTCAATTTTAGACCTGCCTTCTTTAACACTTTCCAGTCTGGGCTATATACAGGAGCTATGTACCCAGTGTCTGGTGATTTGGGGCAAAATGCACCAGGTTGGACACCTGGTAAACCCTTACTACTGTATCACTACTCATAAGATATATATACCAAAATTTTCGATGGAACTTGCGCTCTATATATGTTACCATGGTAATAATGGGGCTACCACTTGGTTGCCATGGCAACCAAAGTATTGTTTCATAGTCCGAAATTTTACCAAAAAATACATGTTTGACACAACAGAGTGGGCAAATAAAGATAATACAACAATCCCATATAGTTTTCAGTGCAGGAATCATGACAATTTAGATCACAAATATACATATGGATTTTGCTTTAAGAAATATACATTTTTGAACAGTCATCACTGGGTACTGTTGCCAAGACAACCATTTGGGATAGTCTCTCACAATGAAATGCTGGATCACTACATTGCCCTTCATTTCTCACAGCAGAAAAACAATTTCACACAAAATGGCAACATCGAGCATACAAAGTTCATGTTCTGAAACTTTCACCACTAGTGCTGTGGAACTGGGTATTAGCATCTTTGTTGTTAAAAATAGGCCAAAGTCATTCAAGGTCACATGATCTGGATGCCATCTTGGATTTCTACTGATTTTAAACAAAATTCAGTATCATTTGATTGTGCCACACAGTTGACCAGTCCAAGACATGCTTACAATGTAAAAGAAAACAGCAGATGTGTCAAATAACACTTCCTTGCCAAAATGTACAACATTCAAAATATTTAAATCGGTATATTCTGTGTCGCAATGAACACAAAAGTACCGGATACACCTCCAGTTACCTCCATTGCTTTTTATTCATTTTGGAGAATATTAATGAGACACGCATTTTGAAGAATCAAGAACTTTATTTGACAATCATAACAATAAATGGTCTCAAAGTTTTAGCATATGTGAGGTGCAAATAGACCTTTAAACATTTGTTGCTAAGAACAGCCAAAGGTCACTCAAGATCACAGGACCGCCATCTTGGATTTTTGCAGCTTTTTAAACGAATTCTGCTTCATTTGCACGTAACATACAGTTAATCTGTGTACAATGTATTTATAGTTTCCAAGAAGGCAGCAGATATGTCATAAAGAACTTCCTTACCACAATTTACATTATTTCAGCTCTTGAATTGATAATTTTGTGAGGAATGAAACATAATAATACCCTATACACCTCTATGTTACCTCTGTTGCTGTGTATTTATTGAGGGTATACTTATTATACAAGCACTCTGGAATACCAAAAGCTACATTTCACAATCACAAGAGGGAAAGGTCTGGAAGTTTCAACACGTGGGGTGTATATCGACTTGAAAAAAACATTTTTGTTAATTATCGCCCAAGATCATTCAAGGTCGCATAAACCGTCTACCATCTTAAACTTCTGTAGCTTTTCAACAACTTTCTGCTTCATTTGACTTTGAAATGCTATTGATCGATCCAAAATATTAAGCATGTCAAAGAAGACAGTAGTTATAAGTGAAAATTCCCTCCCACAGCTTATACCATTTTAGCTCTCATATTAGTAAATCAGCGGGGCATTGACCATAATAATGTCTGATACAACTGCATGTTACAGCCACCAATGTCTATATTCCTTTGAGGGGTTGTAAATAAATAAGGCATTTGGGTGTATTAAAAACTTAAGAAACACAAGAGACGGTCTAAAACATGTAATCAATGTTTGTGGAAATAGATCTCCAGATTTTGGTTGCTAAATTAACCCAAAATCATCAAAAGTCACATGTTCAATCCACCATTCAGGATGTTGCTGCCAATGCAGCATTATAAGTGCCAGTCAATATTGTATGACTGGGGAGCTAATGTTTACCACGAGTACTAAAAATACATCCAGTACACCACTGTCAAATTTATCAGCGTCGAAAAGCAGGTTCATTGAACATCAGATCACTTCTGGATATACTGTCCTTGTTGAACTCATTTATTTTTGTTTTGAAAGGCTTGCCTGTTGAGGTCACACCACAATAAAACCAGCTTTTGATGCATTTAATGATACCTTCCCTTTCTTCACAGAAAGGCTGAAAGAGAAAACAGAACCCAAGACAACGGCCACGAAAACTAATGACCACAAAGGATCATATTAAGTTGACAAATAAACATTAATCTGACAACAAAATATCTCAGAACAAGCAAATTTTAATCTAATCAGAAGCTTTTACTGGTTATATGAATATGCAAGTTAGAATGTACCTAATACATCATCATAACTGTTACATCTAGACATTAATCTTCTGTTTAATTTAATATAAAAATTACATTCAGCCTTTGTCAAGTATCAGTTAAATGCCAATTAAATATTCACATATTTTGCAAAAACAGGGCACCTGAAGAAAAGAAAAAAGTGTCAATCTGCTGGATGTGGCCTGTAATACTTGCAAGTTGCCAGAGTGTCCCAAGCATATGAGTGGAACATATCAAATTTGAGTTGCAAAATTGTTTTACTTCATTGTGTATAAATACAGTCAATTCAGACAAATAAAAAAGAATTATATTATTGTGACAGGGATAAGAGGGTCAAGAAAAACTGAATAACCACCAGTATATTGCTGCCATATTCCAGTGTGACTCACACCATTGGTGAGATGAATTGTCAATAGAAAAAAAACATGTGATCCTGTAAGACAGCAAACAATCATCTGGTTAGATGAAGTTTTCTGTTCTTGTTGAAATGAAAAATACCAGCATGCTTATACTACTATAAATTATTAAACTTACGTCATGTCAGAAAGGCAACTGGTCCATCTGAAATGTTCCAAATGCGAAGCATCAAGGAGCTTCTTGATAATGAGCTAGTTTCTGTTTTCGTATTGAAAAGAGATCGGCAAGATTAATCAGTAGTGCAAAAAAAATGGAAACTAAACCTAGTAAACCTTTGAGTCTGGCCATTGGTCATCTTGTGTCTGAGAAAGATTCTGATGTGTCACCTGTCACTTTGAAAATAAACTGATCATAGTATAGTCGGCACTAGAATGCAGAGTTGGTTTTATGAGAAAGTTCTACCGATAGCAAATAAAAAATTGCTTCATTCAAAGTTATTGCTTAAATCTGATCATTAAAGGTTCTAGATAAAAATACAATTTTCAAACTTTCCCCCACGTGTTATCTGCAAAAAATTATGTTTTTGAAATATTTTCATTTAAACTTATTAATATAAATATATGAACATGTTGGACGCAGTTTAATGTTGGTAAAATAAACCAAGCAAAAACAAAAAACAAACAAAATGAAAAAAAAAAAAATAAATAAAATAAAATAAAAAATTAAAAATTAAAAAAACAAAGACAAAAAAAACTTCAAATACAAATAATTGAACCCTAACTCCATAGCTGCTCTCAATACAATCAGGCTAAACCATGTTTTTCAAGTACAAGTAGAATTTTAGCAACGTAATGAAGATCAGCTAAGGGTAACTCAATCCTTACAGCTTTCATCAAGTAATTTATCATTACAATAATTACAAATAGTAATTAAAAAGCCTAAAATTGTTAAATAACTTAAATTAATGTACTTTTTTCAAATGCGTCTCAACTCAGTATTATAAAACAACAAACGAAACATGTTTGTTCAGCTGTTTCCATTTTGCATGATCATGCGAAATATACTATCAAAGCCAAATACACATGCTTGATTTTCACTTTATCCGACTGTTAACTGATATAATTATTAGATATATAGAAAAAAAGAGGGCATAGCATGCTTTAAACTATACATAGGTACAAACTAAGTGAATTTCTCATAAATTTCCTTTGTATATTTGCAGTCATAATACATGTATATGTCAACATATGGGATATAAAAATTAATTTTTACATACAATATTACCTTGTTTTCAAATTCTGCCTCAGTACAATACACTGAATGTTGACTGAAGAACTGGATTGGTTGCCTAGTAATCACAGATCTGTGCTTTGTGTACCAGACACATATGAACTACAATGGCAAAAAACCACCTCAATTCATCCAAAATTACATTGGTCCAGTTAGGAAGGAGGCCACCAGGTTTCATTTGATTAATTCTCCTCAACTTTGCAATCTGCTGGGCTACATACCTGTTTGTTTCCAACTTAATTTTCAGGAGCATATCACGATCATTAACATTTTAAAAAAATCAAAGGGTAAAGCCTTGTCAGAAATTTCAACATTGAATCCTGGAGTGCTTGCAAATGGTGGCACCAGTGGGAAATTTCGTAATGAGGTGCACCAACCTACCATTTCAGTATCACACTCGTCACTGCTTAGGATGTTATCAGTAACATCCAAGTCTGTTAACACAGCAGTGGATGCTAAAATATCCGTTGCAGCAGTTTACTTTGTGTCAGGATGAGAATGTATGAATGTTTTAAAATGAGGATTGAACACAGAGTATTTCATGAATAATGAAAAATAGGATTTGTGTCGATGTCAAAATATGTGTGCTTCACCGATTCAAAGAACAAAATAAACACATTCACTAAGTAGTAACGACTATGCATTTTTTTTTTGCAAACTATGATTTGCATTTGTATCATAATGTTTCATAATACAAGTTTTCCTGGTAAGAATCTTTTGCACAGGGTGTGTACATAAACTAGAGCAATGCAAATAATCGTACCATCTGTGTGCACAAATTTAAATATCACTAACCTCAAACTTGAACGTTGTAAATTTTAACAGTAAAATACAGAAACCATACTTGAAATGACACGGTAATAGGTGTTCATAAACCTGAATACAAAACTATTTGGACATACAACACCCAATAGGCCCTGCCTTGAATGACCACCCCCAGGCCAGATTAAGAACATTTCATATAAATCAATAAAAGGCAGTCTTTCAAGGGTTGTGAAACAATGTTCATGGAGGAGATACAACTTGGACATGCCATATTCATTCCTGAAAGGTTTGTGGTTATCCATGATAGGGTCCTCAAAACGGAAGGACCATTGTATACACAGAATATATCATCAGAAAATAAGGGGTAATGATGTAAAAACTCACTTACAGCTGAGCATTCTTGATGCACTGACACAGGCATTTCCATGTCTACAACAGACAATATATATATATATATATATATATATATATATATATATATATATATATATATATATATATATATATATATATATATATATATATATATATATATATATATACACATATGTACATCAATGAAATAGAATACAGAATGCAACAATTTAATGGTAGTTTTGCCCTCCCAATACTCAGATACAGAGTTTACATGGTAGCTTTCATGCAAACAACAAACTGAAACTTTAAATTTTTTATTACTCTATTACACATACAATTCAGGATATCTATTATGTTTTCTGTTTGTGTATTATGATTGATTGGGTAACAAATTCTAAGCTGCTCTTTTAAGTTTGTTAAATTGAATTAAAATATTTACATGCAATACATGACACCTATCTCTATCCTTGCTACGTGATTAAGTGTTACCAATAGAAAAATTTTTATTTTAAATCAGGATCTCCTGGACAAAAAGGTGAGCATGTGCTTGTATCATGATGCACTTTATTACCAGAATGAATATGGCATATGTATGTTTACACTGTGATTCACACCTTCTGCTACCCTGGCTTCTGCAATGTGCATCTTCACCTATGCCCTGGTAATTATATTGTACGGAATGATGTGAAAATAATTCATTATGGACAACAAGGTTAATAACAAACAAAAATGAAAAACACACAAGAAAACACACACACACACACACACACACACACACACACACACACACACACACGCACACACACACACACCTTCTGCATTTGCAGCTTCGACAACTGTATCCTGGTCATGATGCACTAGACAATCTGAAAATATATTGCAAAAAACAATATTTATCTACTTCTATTTTGGAATCCATGGCTGCCAAAGCAAATAATAATAATAATAATAATAATAATAATAATAATAATAATAATAATAATAATAATAATAATAATAATAATGATAATAATAATAATAGTAATAATAATAATAGTAATAACAATAATAATAATAATAATAATAATGATAATAATAATAATAATAATGATAATAATAATAATAATAATAATAATAATAATAATAATAATAATAATAATAATACTTAGAGATTTGTTTCATAGCAAAAGTACTGTGTGCCCTTAAAATATGAATATTTTGAAATGCTGAAAATTTTTTCACTGTTTACTGGATATACATTATTTTGTTGTTTACGAATTGAAGTAGGAATGGCACACCAAAGGATTATTTCGAAGATTTTCAGGGTCCAATAATTTTCATATTGGCTTAATTTGGGTAAGATTAAATGATGAACTTTAAATTTCCTTTTCTTCCTCTTTGTTTGGTTGTTGTGATTGTTCCGTTTCTACTCTTTTTCATATTTGTTTCTTTGTTTGTTTTCATTTAAGGTTTTTAGTGAGGCCCACATCCATAGACCATTGCACAATTACACACTGGAATTGCGGGTATAGCTCGAAACAAAGAAGCTCTGATCATTCGGGCGGGAGAAGGTCAAATGGTGTCATGCAAGGCAAGTGGACTATATCATGGCAAGGACATTCTGGTTCAACCAGTAAATAACTTGCCATATGGTTTTGATTGTTACACCAACCTGTTCTAGGGTTTCGGGTAACACTGTTTATGTCCAAGTCTGCAATATCTCCACATCAGATATCTGTATAGTTTCCAATATTAAACTTGCTCGTTTGGAATTATTCACACAAGATATTCCAAAAATTGAGTGTAATTTATAAATCGAAGACATACAGTGGGACTCTGAAAGTGGTGTACACCAATGTGATTGGGTGACTGTGACTGGCAATGTTTTATCAACAGCCACAATACCCAAGTCCAATACCCAAGAACTTCCCCCTGACCTGAAGATAGAGGGTGAAAATTTGACACCTGACGGAAAATCACAGTTCCGGGATCTTTGTCTGAAATATTCTGATGTAATTAGCTGTAATGATCAAGATGTGGGCAAAACATCTATAATTCCACAGAGAATTTTCTTGGCTGATTATACACCTATCCATCAATCAGACAGGCGTGTACACCCCAACTTGCATCTCCAGGTAAAGCAATTTATTTGGGATGGGCTGGAAAAGGGTATTATAAGTGAGAGATATCACCTTTTAAAAGCCAAAGGGTGATAGTCAAGAAAAAGGACAATACCATCAGAATAGCCATAGATTACCAGCAAGTCAATGCCAAGACCATTCGTGATGCTTTCCCTCTACCAAATATAGAGGAGTCGCTGGATACTCTTAAAGGTACCTGCTGGTTCAGTTCTATGGACCTGACCCAAGGGTATTTAAATGTGCCAATACATGAAGATGACTGTTACATCACTGCATTTCTGGCATTAGGGAAACTCGGCCAATTTAACGTCTCTGCCTTTGGTCTCCTCGACAGTGGTGCAGCTTTTTGCCATTTGATACACCATGCTTTGGGTGACTTGAAAGAAATGGGTGGTCTTATTTTATTTTAATGGACGACATTCTGGCCTATGACACCACTATACCAGCTATGATGAGCAAATTTTAGCAAATTTTCATGAGACGTCGAGCTCATGGATTAAAGCTCAAAGCAAAAAAATACGAAATCTTCAAAAAGGAAGTAGCTTTCGTGAGACATATCGTCTCCAGTGAAGGTGTAAAGGTAAATCCTGATAAGCTAACAGCAATTCAGGTTTTACCCATGCCTCAAACAGTAAAACAATTAAGATCATTCTTGGGAGCAGCTTTCTATTACTGCTGCTTTTTCAAAGGATTTGTCAACATCGTATCTCCGCTGAATGAAATTTTGCGTGGTGAAGATTCCAGCTCAAAATGGAATCTTGCTTATGCCTGGACTCCTTAGTGTAAGGCAGCTCTAAACATCATCAAGTCACAGCTCACTTCCAGTCCAATCCTAGGGGTTTCCAGACTTCAATCTGCCCTTTATTTTGGAAACTGACGCATGCTTAATGGGGTTGGGAGCTTGCCTTAGCCGGATTCAGGATGGTAAACGTGTAGTGATAGCATATGCAAGCCAAGCACTCTGAAAATACGAAAAGAACATGAAAAATTACAGTTCTTACAAACTAGAACTATTAGTGTTAGTGTGGGCTGTCACAAAAAAATTCAAGTACTATCTGTACGGCTCATTCTTTACTGTATGTACCAACAATTCACCATTGTCATATTTACAGAAAACTAAGAAAAAGACAGCCGCAGAGATGAGCTGGGTAGCCTCGTTGGCTGACTTCAATTTTGAGATAAAATTCAGATCAAGTCCTGAGAACAAGGTCGCAGATTTGCTCAGTCGACAATCTCTTCCTCCCATGGAGGACAAAGAAGATTTGGATGTTGACTCAGTCCATACCATCATTAACGAAATAATTGGTGGGAGTCCCATTCCAAGTTCCTTGAGCACTGCTATAGATTATTCACAGCACACAAGCGATTTTGATCAAATGACGGATAACCCATCTTTTAAAGACATCTTGTCATCAAAAGCGATATCTGAATTGCAGAGAGCTGACAAAGAACTGTCAGCTGTGATCAACTATGTCAGCCATGGATCGTCGCCCACTGGGTGAGAACTCAGATCTGAGTCAGTGTCTGTCCGTAGAATGTTGCGTTCCCTACACCGGTTTTACATCAAAGATGACATTCTTTTCCGAAAAATTGTCTTGCATGGACAGGAAGTAAATCAAGTGTGCATACCTGAAAATTTGAAGAGTAAGGTATTAATCATGGTGCATGACAATATGGGGCATCAACGTGTTGAACGTACATACAATATTTTGCAGCAGAGATGCTACTGGTATGGTATGTACAGTTGAGTCAGCCCCTATGTTCATAATTGCCATCAATGCTGAGTTTCTAAAGGCAATTATCATCGACAATATGCTGAAATGTGTCATTTGATAGCGTCTCTCCCTTTAGAGACTACCGCAATTGATTTCACCACTCTGGAAAAGGCAGCGAATATTGAACATGTAGTGATGATAACTGACATATTCTCACAGTACACCCTAGCGGTGCCTTGCAGAAATCAATCGGCCAAAGTAGTAGCGAAAGCTCTACTAGACAAATGGTTTTTGGTACTAGATATTCCATCTAGGATCCATTCGGACTGTGGTAAATCTTTTGAGAATAAAGTTATCTCTGAGTTGTGCAAGTTATATGGAATACTAAAGTCACAAACTTCCGGGTACCATCCACAGGGCAATGCCCAATGTGAACACTTCAATCGATCTATGCATGAACTATTGAAAACAGTGAGTGAAGAGAAAAAGCTCATTGGCCTAAATATTTAGGTGAGCTTACGTATTAATATAATTGTACACCTCACTTGTCAACTGGGTTTGCACCCTATCATATTCTCTTTGGGACATCGCCTATTATTCCACTTGACAATTATCTGTCAGGAATAACCAACAAAGAAGGCAACAGCTTTCACCAACATGCAGATCGACTAGCTTCTGTATTTGAAAAGGCCAATAGCCGTCTCAGACAGCAAGAAGCTGTACGTCATCTGCATCATACTACCAGTTAAACACACCTGTGTATGAAGCTGGCACTCCTGTCTTGTTACAGAATCATCCTACAGGGAGGCATAAAATTGCTAATGCATGGAAGCCTGATGTATATATCATACAGAGGTGTATTAGTGATACAAATGCTTATATGGTCAAACCCAGAGATTTCAAAGAAAGTGAACAGTCAGTTAACGGTGATAATTTATTACCACTATTAAATACTGACGAGGAATGTGTACGTCCAACTCACTCAACAAGCTACAAAAAAACAAACAAGACGGCATGCTGTTTCCCCGTCGATTGTTACCAGACCTGATCTAAAGGAATCTGATGACGAAAGTACCAGCTCAGATTCAAGTTATGACAGAGTCTTGGTATTCGAGCGTAGTATATGGGACATTGTACAGTCTTCAGATCAACCTCGCAGTGAAATGCTAAAATTGGGACCAGGGCAACAAGTTGAAAGTAAAATATCTCCAGTTGTAACGGAAGAGCCGCTTGTACAGCAGGTAAATCCCATTGCCGAGCAGGGAGAGGGAGCTGCGGCTCCTGATCCGATAGGACAGCCTAATGCTGAACTCCTTCGATGCAACCGAAGAACAGCTGGACAGCATTCCAATCCCCATCATTTGCTGCGTTCTGCTTTGTCCTCTATAGCCAAAATGCCAGAATAGCGCAATTAATGGAGTAAAAGCATCAGTGTCTATTTTAGCTAGTTCTAAACATGAACATGCAAAAATCCAAGACATTTAAGTAATACTTGACATGTTTTTCATGCATTGAAACCGTACTTTGTTGTCAAGCAGAATTCTACAAGCTTAATTATCATATTGTGAGGTCTAATAAAACTACGTTGCATGTTATTTAATCGAGGACTATTAAAAAAATAAGTGGGGAACGTAAAGCCAAGCTTGAGAAGTTGTATCTAGTTTAAAAGCATTATTATAAAATTATGAGTACATTTTCATTAATTTTTACAAGTCGCATACTTGGGTCAAATGTCTATTATTACGGCTTCACCCTTGACCTCTGCCCTTCACTTCTGACGAGTCTCTAATTAATATGCATGAGTAGCGTCACGCAAAATTTGAGGGTTGTTCACACGTGGCCAGCCACTGTGTGCCCAGCTTGACCAGCGATACAGACGTTCAAATGTTTAGCGCTCTTGCATCAGTAGTGGGCAAGTTTAAGTTTCCTTGCAGAATTAATTCAGTATAAATTATATTTTCTTACGGAAATATTTTCTTAAGGAAAATAATTGTATTAGTCTGTAATCGAATATTACATTATGACCAAGTTATAGACTTTGTAACGCATTTATTTCGTATGTGTAAAGGCATATCTACATAAGCAATTTAAGTGAAGTCGACATTCAGTGTGAACGCAGGTAATTAGAGTATTATCAAGAAGGTTATTTCACTTAGGAAAGTTAGTAAGCATGTATACGCAGAATTTAAATTTGCAGCTAAGAGTAATTTTTCGGGTTGCAGGGCCTTTTCTGCGTATTTAGCGCTTGGTTCATGCAAACAGGTGTTACTTAGTACAACGCCAGCACTTTATGGGGCTACGGGCACGAATGCCAGTCGTGTATGTTTTGCAGGCAATTGTGATGAACATATATCTTTATCATAGAATGTCGGAATTGCAAATGTCAACGAATTTAATAAAGATATTAACTATATCGCACCGGTGTCGCCGTTGGTCCCTGCAAGCAGCGGTGGTCGGGAAAAACTTTCACGAAAAAAAAAATTAAAATGTAACTTCGTGACATGGCACAACATCCACTTCACGATGTAAAATCCCCAAGGTTTTAATCAAGTTTATGTATCGGATACATTGCTCGGCGAAAACATGAGTTTTTTATTAGCTGGCGTCACTCTAGAGTAAAAACTAGGCCAGAACCAGCTCTAACATCACCGGAACAGTCTTCTCCAGTGCTAACAAGCCCATCTCTGCTACAGCACCCCACTTACTTTTACCCATTTTTGACAACAAATTTCACTACTGGACTACGGGAAGGAAACCACATTACCGCTGATTTTTTATCACCTTGCCCTACAAAAGAAGCACTGTAAACTGTATAGTCTTGGCAATGGGGGAATACTGGTGCCTTCCTCCTCTCCTAGGGGTTAGCCGCCACATGGAGCTGGGCACTGCCTGATGGGAGTGACAGCAAAGTTTGAAATTTGCTGGGGGGGGGGGGGGGGCGCTGGTATTGCACTTTATATCCAAGCCATCTTTAAATCTTTATAGTAGAATAAGTGTTAAGATTACTGGTACCTTAAGACACCTAATGTGCCTGTTTGACCACCATGAAAAGAGAGAACCCTTTATGCTGTTGTTGTATTGCTTTGATTAATGAGTTGATACTGGAAATGATTTTGGTAACATACTGAAATGTATCATGCTCAGCTAATTAAACATTGATGATGATACATATATAATTCGTGTATTTTTATATATGTATAGATATAGATATATATGTTCATGTGTTCACTTACGTAGCCATGATGATCGTTAGAGATATGATTATATGGCTTGTTTAATTAATAAGGGAAATATGGATTTCATCGCCTTGGTGGCCGATAGATACTTCAAAGTCAGCTTGTGCCTTATTGGATTTACCTGCCTCTTTATAAAACCCAAACAAGGAGTTGGAGTCATCCAGTCTGGCAGCTGACTATGGCCAAACCAGAACAATATATCAAAATGTTGATTATTATCATCATAATTGTCCATGGATGGCTTTGAAAACCCCTAACGTTCATGGCCACTATCTTATTAATATGCTGCATTCTAGTGGTTGATAATCTTTGTTACTTCATAGTGCTGCTCTATTCCAGGAATGGCAAATTCAGAACCATGCATTATCATGGTTGGTACAGAATCGCCAACTGATTTATTGTAATGCACTGTTGTAATGCACATCTATAATATTCTTACTTTTAGTATATTATTACATTTGTATTTGGCAATTGTTGTGATTGTATGGTAAGTCAGGTAATTTGGAAGGGTTAATGTGTGGATTGGTTCTGGTACCAGAATGGTTTGCAGATAACTGAGTCTTAAATATTATGTACTCGATTTTGAAGGATATTTTCGTTCAAGTTTTGGCATGCAGCACATCTTTATTCTGAGAGTGGGCACACCAGAGTGGAGTTATTTAAAAGTCATTAGCAAGGCAGAGTTGTGTTTGTAGATTACGTAAGCCTTAAACATAGGTGTGCTCCTGCAATAATTAATGGGCCACTGGCAGAGCCATCAGCCAGACACTCCGCCTGAGAACCATTATAACCTCATTAGCCAACAACTTAAACTACAGGTTTAAAGATGATGGGGCTGACATGTGAACATTCCTGCAGGGAAGGAACTAAATTGTATTCACCTAACCTAAAATACGTTAATTAAAGAACATAACACCCATTCGGTTGATACAAAGGAAGTACTTGACTGCTTTTACTCTGGGAAAATTTCTAAAGTGTGGTGGGAATCCCACCAATTGACAATTTACTGGGAGCAAGCTATGGAAGCCTTACGCGCTGTAGAAGGGTCACATGGACTTATTTGTGACCGGTCATTTTTGGATGTACGCTCCTTCATGCTACTCAATTTATCCAAAACGGGGTACGATCAACTGCGGCCCCTATGTGGCCATTTTGTTACTTTATTTATGCAGATGTGCATTCAAAAACAATACTTTATACTGCCGCTCATTGTCACAAAGCCGCCCATTGTTGCCTGGCAGCAATTTATCAGACGAAACAGATCTGCAGAAGTTTTAGCATTTTCCCAGGAAAGTTATATGCACTATATGCGTGAATACGAAGAAGCAACAAAAACAACAATGGGTATGCTGCGTAAAAAGTACAGCAGCGGGCTTATTTGGGAGACTGGGTCATTGATAGCTCATCCTCAAATCTTAGGGACTTTGATAATATAGCATATGGTCACCTGTCACTTCCCCAGCCATGATCCTGGAGGGTACACACTGTGTTGTGTATGACTATTAACATGATTAATGAATTGATTCAACCTTTGATTTGAATTGTTGACAATCAACGAATTGATTGATATTTCATTTTAAATATTGATTAAGAGCACCAATAAGATGGTCTGATTATTGATGAATCGGTTCACTATCCACTCGAGAATGTTGATGTGAAATAACATTTAACAGTGTGGCTAGCTATGAACTGATTCAATCTCTACTTTATAAGGTTGGCATGATCCCTGTGGTTGCTTAGGTATTAAGAGCCCCCCATTATTATTATTATAATTAGTGTCATCATTATTATACAATTCTGAGTAGAGCAACTAAATAGTACAACAGCTGTGCCGACAAAAACTCCTAGGTACCTGTAGGTATAGATACATATATTTATTTCCTTTTGTGCATGAATGAAAGGTCAGGTGCTGAATGACCTGAAGTGTGAAAATTTCTATGGTTGATGATTTAAACTGAAGCTTGCCTTGCATACATTTCGTAGGACGCAAACCTGGTCGCCTGAATAGATTGTGTAACCTGCCGGTTATGACCAACAGATCCCTGAAACATATCAAAGCTCATCTCAAAGCCTTTGCAATAGTTTGTGAAATGTTCTTACCGCAGAATGCACTCCAACACATTACAAACAAGTCACCAAGAGTGCACTTTTGCTTGTGTTTTACAGGTATCATAATCTGCCTGAGAATTTCTTATGTCAATCTCGCTACTTTCCCTAAATTTAGACTAATACATACTTACAGCACACAACTTATTTTAACTAGGTTAGGCAACCCATGTGATTCAATTCATTTTTCGCAGATCTTCAAACCTCTGATCTCGATGTTCTATAGTGTGGAAAGGATTTTTGACCTAATGGATGTCTTCTCTTCAATGCAACAGGACTTTTTACAATAGCATGAGAGAAAAAAAAAGTACCCAACCCCAAGGCCTTTCAGAAAAAAAAACCTCTTAGTTCCCCTAAAAACTTTTACAGATCATTGGACCATGAGATTATGAATACATTCAGTTCACAACTCAAAAGTTCTCCCAATCAATCTTTATTAAAAATAACACCCTCCGGAACCATACTTGTCCCATTATACACATCTTCAACTGAATCTTGTCACAATTTCTACACCAGAAAATTAAACCTTTCAGCATAAACTTATCTCGTTATCCAAATAATTTTTGAAAATTTGAATAACGTCATCAACCTTTCACTCACATCCTCAGCAATTAAATCTGGTTCAAGCATTTTATTACTGAGACATGAATTTTTTTTTAGCTGAATACCTACTCCTGCAAAGTTGAGCCAAATACCGCAAATATTATTATGGAAAGTGCGTGGGTCTCCATGAAAATGAAGGGTTAATCCTCTCCTTACCCTGGTTTAATCCTCAAAAAACAATTTATATACAATACTTTACACGTACTAGCTCTCAAATCCTAAACCCCGTCTGACTTAGACCCATAAAAATGATATCAGACTGCTACATGGTCCAATAGCTCTACAAAACACTTATTCTTTCCCCCCATTTTAAAAGTATACCTTTGAGAGGGGCAAAAATGTTTCAACATGGAAAGACATACATATGGACAATATAGGCAACCTGGTCCTGAAGTAGAAATTCTCCCAGACCCCTATAAACAATTAAGCTGAGATGAGAATGACATAAACACGGGGGATCACAAGAAAAGAAGCCAGAAAACGGAGCAGTTGGTGACCAACATTTCTCAGTTCAACAGCCAAGGCAAACCAAAACCTCAAGTCCACTATGAAGTCCCCATCCAAAAGATTAAACTTACCTTCCTGGGGGAAAAATGAAAAGCCCAAACTTTAGAGAACTCTTTTGCTTCATGTTGAAATCAAGATCACCCAAATGCCAAAAAAGTCAAAACAGAAAAAGTCTACATCACCTGAACTCCTCGACGTGGCTATGGAACCTCCCCTCAGAAAAAAAGAAACAGCAAAGCACAGCTGTACCTCAAAGCACAAGCAGACAATAAGACCCAGGACCCCAATTGAGCAGAACCTGAGATATTTATATCTGGGTGCTAAAGCACCACCGGCAAATAGATATGCTTGCCTGGGGGTCAGGTGAAAAAACAAGGTCATGCACTCGGCAGGTATTTCATTTTACAAAGGAAAGGGAGAGCGGGAACAGCAGTATGACCAGGAATCATCGGTGAATTGATCAAAACAATAACCTGTTCTCCACTCTATAATGACTCTATACTGTCCCAGGAAAAACAAAACAAAACAGAAAGTTAAGCATGCATAGTACCTACAATTTCCCCAATTCTTCTGCATTCAGTATTGGTGAATGCTAAACAAACACAAGTAAAATCAATCATTTTACAGTAGCAGTGGGGAAAACTTTATTTAATTATGGAATTTTCACAACTGCTGCAGGGGTGGAGGCAGGGAGACCACACTGCTGTCACTTTGTGTACTCTCATTGCTTCCATCACAAGTTGAATATTGGCTTGCAGTTAGTTCCACAGGAAGAATGCCTGTACCTTTATTTACTAAAGATGTGTTTTAAGATGTAAAATTGCCTATTTGAAAAAGTGATTGGATAAGACTTGCCAAATTTAAATGATATATAGACCATGACCAATGGTAGAATGTTATGTAATATCAGTGACTTTGACCTACTTCTGTGAGGGCATTTTGCCTGTAAATTAGAAAAGGTGATTTTGCAATGGCCGGGTGTTGCTTGGACATGAATGGCAAAGAGAATCGAGCCTCCAGATCAAAATTGCACTTGATTACATAATACATAAAACTGTACTTAGTGACCTGGTTTGGGGGTTACTGTGACCCAGTAAATATGGAGTTTGGCGCAAATCCAAGTTTATTGTTTTCCCTGACTAACTCCAAAAATTTTGACCGGATTTGGACAAACAGACTATATGTAAAAAGAAAAGCTGGATGTAAGTGCATATTATGAACAAAACAATTTTTTAATCTGAGTTGACGGACAAGGTCAAACGGTCAGTTTGAATATTGGGGTCATCTGGTGAAGGCTCTGCACCCCACAATTCTTGAGATAGGCCCATGTAACGTTTAGGAGTTATAAAGTGCTAAAAAGTCATTGCTGACATCAATGTTGGTGCCTCAACCTATAGCATTATGTAATATACCGGTCAGAATGTGAAAATATTGTGACCACAGTACTGTCCACAGTTTTCAATAGCCCAATATAACTTTCAAGACTTACAGGGGTATTAAAATCTAGTTTTTTTCGATATCGGTAGGGCCAGCTACAATATGTAATATATGGGTCATATATGAAAATCTTGTGAACACTCTAGTATCTTTAATTTGTGGCAGATCTTCACCAAATTTGGTGGGAACGGGGGGAGGTCAAAGTCTAAGTTGGTAATGATACTAGTGTCGCCACCTATAATTTGATGGAAACTATGAGCAAAATGTGTTTTAAGATATAAAATTCTATATCTCGAAAAGAAATTGGATTAGACTTGCCAAATTTATAGGATATAGAGACAATGCCTAAAGCTAGACTCATAATATCAGTGAACTTGACCAATTTTTGTGAGGTCACCATGCCTGTAAAGTTGAAAGAGGTGTTTTTGTAATGGCCGGGTGTAGCTTGGAGATGACTGGTACTGTCAGCACAGCACCAGACAGACCTATGGGCCTGTTGTAGTATATAATCTGGGTGTCCTTGATCTTCTGTCCCAAGGTCACTGAGGACACAAAGTTAAGGACTCACTCATTGTTGTCTAGGAACATGCAACAATATTCATCACAGAAGTTGCACAAATAAGCTATGATTACAGTTGGAGCGAAGTGCCATCTGGTGGACAATTTTTACATTAAGCTTTATATGTTCAGAAGGCACTTGAGGACTCATAGCTTTGAAAAAAACAGGTGTAATACAACCACTATGCCAGCAGAGCATTAGGCATGGGCCTCTTGCTACGATTTTATGTGTGTTTTTGGTATTTTTGACGTCTTCTCCAGAATCGGTACTCAGAATAATGCTAAAACTTTGTGAACATGTTTCTTGTGAAAGCGTTAAATAAAGTTATTCACTAGGTTGCACTGTTGTGGATTCCTGATTTTTAACGATTTTTTTTTTCAATACGGTACTTAACGTGAATGCGCCTTTCCTATTAACTACTATGCGAGTCAATGGGCATTATTATGCTTTTTCTCAGTTTTGACTGATCCGAAACTATCAGCCAGATTGACTTCAAACTTGGAAGCTATGAACCTTCGGCTGGTCTTTACCAACTTTTTAAATAGTAACACCTAAGTCAGTTTTTGGTTTTTTTTAATGAATTTTTTTTTGTTTTTTCGGCCAAATCTTAGCAAAAATCTTCTCCAAAACCACTCACAAAATTTCTTTGATATGACACCGGAAAACTCCTAGTGTTTGCTAGTTTTTATATTGTCCACCAGGTGGCGCTGAAATTCTTAGCTCTGCTGATTTGCTTTCAGGCTGCGCTTTTAAGAAGTTCAGTAGTTCGTCTAAGAAATACTTCCAAATATCATGTGCATTCAGCTAAATTTGACACAGGTCTATTCAGTTGCAACCTTGATTTTGTGGGACAAGAGTTGTTCTTTAAACGTACGTTTGACGATAGTTTTATATTTACGCAATGACATCCAACGCCAAAGGTCAGGAGGATGCCCTGCATAAACCATGCATCCGTTTGTTCATCCATTTACCTTGGTATCCCTACAAGGTTTGTTCAAATTTTCACGGTCCAGTACTTTTTTGGATTTTTTTTTAATGATTTTTTTTCTGAGTGGCAGGGGGGGAAAATCCTTAAAAAAATCTCCTTCGAAATTGCTCATCCAATTGCTTTGATATCACCCAGGAATACTATTAGGGACTCCTATTTCTTAATCTGTTCAGCAGATGACGCTGCAATTATTTCCTTTTTATGATTTTTGTGTTTTTGCTATTTTTGACTTCTTTTCCAAAACAAACACTTATATTAAGCTGAAACCAGGTGGATATGTTCCTAATGAAAGGGTCAAACAAAAGGTCAGTTCGGGTATTTAATGTTAGATGCACCTTTCCATTTGATTGCTGTGCAAATCAAAAGGCATTCTAATGCTTATTCACATTTTCGAATTTTCCGAAACTGTCATCCAGATTTACTAGAAACTTCGTAGCAACGTACCTAAGGCGAGTCTGTACCAAAAAGGTAATGCAGCAGTGATTTTTGGATTTTTTTATGATTTTTTTTAAATTCTATTTTGGGCAAAGGTTAAACAATCATCTTCTCCAGAACTGCTTACCCGATTGCTTTGAAAGCACACAGGAACACTCATAGGGACTCGAAGTTCTTAATCTGTTTACCAGTTGGTCGATTTTTAAGCTCTGCTCACCAAAGGTTGCAGAACTTATGTGACCACTCATGTCTCTCCATCCGTCCATCCGTAAGCTTTTGCTCGTTAGTGTGATACCATCCAATGTTTTCAAGTAAGCCCAATATAACTTCCAGGACTTATATGGTGTTTGAAGATCTAGGCCCAGTTCGATAAAGGTAGCGCCATTTACATTATTATGGAATACAGGGGTCAAAATGTGAAAATCTTGTGAACAATGCAGCATCTTTTGATTTTGGGGGGATCTTCACCGAATTTGGTGGTATTGTGGTGGAGTCAAAGTCTTAGTTGCTAATGATATTAGTGGTCTCATCCATAATTTTACAGAAATATAGGGGTCATAATGAAAATCTTGTGAACACTTTACCATCTTTAATTTGTGGCAGATCTTCACCAAATTTGGTGGGAATGGGGGAGGTCAAAGTCTAAGTTGGTAATGATACTAGTGTCGCCACCTATAATTTGATGGAAATTATGAGCAAAATGTGTTTTAAGATATAAAATTCTATATCTCGAAAAGAAATTGGATTAGAATTGCCAAATTTATAGGATATATAAACAGTACCTAAAGCTAGAATCATAATATCAGTTACCTTGATCAATTTTTTGTGAGGTCACCATGCCTGTAAAGTTGAAAGGTGCTTTTGTAATGGCAGGGTGTAGCTTGGAGATAAATGGTTATGTCAGCACAGGACCAGACAGACCTATGGGCCTGTTGTAGTATATAATCTGGGTGTGGTACACCGGCAGTAAAAAGTAGGGACACCAAGCTGTTCTTTTCACCCTCTTTATTGGACGACATTGTGACGTTACATTCCATAAAGCTACAACACAAACACATCGCATTAGAAATCACAAAAGAGAAGACGTTGACACAAATAGTATCACATTTACAACAAATCTTTTTGACATATGCCGTTTATATTATACGTAAGTTACGTTTTTATCGTCGCAATTATGAAATAGTCCAATAGACTGATATGCACCTACGTACCGTATCATGTTTACAACTTAGCTAAGCTATTAACTTATACGTTAATGCTACTACTGAAACCAGATATGAATTACGTTTATAATATGCAATGATAGACGTGCAAATCTTACGCCATGACCTTTAGCTGATTTTCATTAATATCAGACACATATAAATTTAAATACCCCGGTACGTAAATATATATCAAATATCTTAATCATGAACTCATGAATTACAATAATATTCTCGTTCAGCATACACACTTACTACAAATCAGACATGTATATACATAATATCATGGCACGTGTCGTAATGCAAAATTATCGACTTCATGCTGTACCCTTCGTTAATCCATGAATGTATCTTGACACGTTCCCATGCACGTGCGTGCGTGTGTGATAATACACGCGCAATACAGTAATAAAATACATATATCTGTCAAGGTCTCGCAAGCTAGGGTCAAGGCTTCAGATATAAAGCAGCTTATAATGATACCGATCAAGCCATACAACTACAGATACATTTACATCTTAACTGAATGAACATGAACTAAGAATATCTATCTAGTCGCGCAACTACACAGCTACTGCGGATAAGGTTTGCTTGCGCCACAAGAAGTACCTTCGTTAAATGACTAATACGTTAAACAATTAAACTTCCTACGCGCGAAATCTATACTAGCAAAGCGACGATAACCAAATGGAACTGGCGTTTCAGTCTACTGCGGCTAGGCAAAGTTGCGATAAATATGTACGACAAATATATAATAAACTTACAAGAAACGGTGGCGGCAACAAAGCTCTATGTGTCGCTTTAAACTGCTGGAATGTCATAGCGGTTACTGTAGCAGGGACCAGCTAGAAAACGAAAAGTTTATATACACTAGTTACATGTGGCATGACGGAAAGAAAAAAAAATACTTGGTAAAAAATTAAAGAAAAAAAGTACAAAGCATGAATTCGATTTGTACCAGCTATAAATCGGAGAAAAGTACTTAAAAAGCGCTCTCCAGAATACATGCTGTTAAAATGCTCGCCGATAATTATAAAGCCACGATGCCGTGTGGCAAAAAGAACATATTCTGGACTGACCAGTAGAAGCACGTCCGTCGGCAGGAATGGTCAGTTGGGCGAGTGAACTAAGATCGGGAGACACGTGCATAAAAAAGAAAGGGGTGAGGTGACTAGGTGCGCACGGCCGATGGGGTAACTTAATTATGATTGGTCAACTCTGGAAATGTTTACCTGGCAACCTGGCGCGGCAAGTAGAACAATAAAACAATGAACTACGCAGGTAAAAAAAATACATGTGACGAACACGTGAAATATGTGGATCGGGCAAGGTCACTTAATGAATGATGAAACCAGACCTGCAGCATTTTAATTTATGCAAAAAATAAAGTAGATGCACAAACTTTAATCTTGAACAACAAAAAAACAAAAAATCATATTTTACGCCAAAAATATGACATTCCCCCCCCCCCCTGGAGTCAACCATCCAGGACCCCAAGCGATGTTAAACTTAATTTTTAAAATACCCATAATTCTGATTATTAGTGCATCACATATAAACATATAGATATTTACAATGAGCAAAATAGACAAAATTATGCAGTTTAGCGACATCCTGTCCAGCGCATATATATTTTGGTGGAAACTTTCCTTTTTTCCGCCCAAAGCGAGATGATTGATGCATACCTGTAACTGTAACTGTAACAAGGCATCTAACACCCTCTTAGAATTTACCTTATATGTATAAACAGAGCAAAAACCATTCTCCCCACACTGTGAAGCATATGAAAGATGACGTAAATATGAAGCATCACTGATGCAATCATTAAGATATATATGATACCACACATTAACAAAATACCTCTTTTTGCCGACTGTAAATTCATGACAGCATGACACAACCCCGGCGCACACAGTAAATGAATAGGCACCTAAGACCCTCTTAGGATTTACCTAAGTGACTTGTATTCCTATTTAAGTAAAACTGAGCTACTCACTTCTATTGAATTATGAGTTGACAAGTGCTCCCAGCAATGCCTAGCTCAAGCTTACCAAATCACAACTACACTAAATGACCATTGAAGAACTTAATGACCAGGCCAAGATTATGGCGTCGACTTAGTAATTGTAACGAAAAAATAAAGTGTACCATAACTACACATGACTCATGGAAAATACATATTTATGTTACAGTTTAAGTTGCACAATCTACTTTAAGTCTTACAAGCTGGATAATGAGCCTGCATAATTAATTGACTTAGTTCACAGTTTCTGTTTCACAGTCAAGGTCTGGCCTGACAAGTTGGGTGATGGGTCTCAGTAAATCTGTGACTCTTGTCTTAACCAACACCTTTCGTACTTTCCCATTGCTCCCTGGATAAACTTCTTTAACAAGTGCTAGTGGCCACAAATTGCGGGGAAGGCCAGATTCGACAATCAAAACGAACTCCCCCACTTTAATATTGTTTGACTCATCTGTCCACTTAGACCTTTTCTGAAGTTGAGGAAGATATTCACGTATCCACCTGCACCTAAATCCTTTGGCCAGGTGTTGGACATATTTCCAGCAACAACGATAAGCATCTGATGCTGAACCTACATTTGGAGGGAGATGTGCATTATGTTGTAGTAGAAGTAGACTGTTTGGTGTGAGCGGTGTTAAATCATTGGGATCGTCACTTAATTTTGTCAATGGGCGACCATTGATAATGGACTCTACTTCACAAAAGATAGTAGCTAAGACTTCGTCTGTAAGATGAGTTGCCTTGGATAGAACGGCACGAAATATTCTTTTAATTGTGCCTACTATGCGCTCCCAAACGCCTCCCATGTGTGGCGCCAGGGGTGGATTGAATGACCACTCGATAAGGCGTGAAGCAGCATATGCTTGCAGTGTATTTTTAGAATGATGCAAAAATGCTCTCCTAAGTTCTTCCTCTCCCTTAACAAAATTACCTCCGTTGTAAGAAAATGCCTTAACAGGTAAAGCTCTACGGGCAATAAACCGACGGAAGGCATTAATGAAAGTCTGAGCATCAAGCGAATGAAGCATTTCAATGTGCACTGCTCGGGAGGTCAAACACGTGAAGATACACCTGTATCTTTTCTTTTGTGATCTATACAACTTACTGTTATACGGCCCAAAAGCGTCAATGCCAACATAACTGAAAGCAGGAAGATTTGGCTGTATACGCTCAAAAGGAAGATTGGCCATGATTTGGCAAGATGGCTTAGCAAACATTTTCTTGCATAAGACACACCCATGCAAAATACGACGAATCAGACTTCGGGCTCTAACGATCCAGTACTTTGCTCTAATTAGACTAAGGGTCCACTCGCATCCTACATGACCACATGCATGATAGTTCCTTACTAGAGCAGTTGTCACAGCATGATCACAAGGAAGTAAAATAGGGTGTTCCCCAGTCCTACCACCTACTCTAAGCAAACCGTCATTGTCAAGAAAGGGGTTCAAAGATCGTAAAGGACTGGACTTCCGCAAAGTCCTCCGAGCTGTAAGATCACTAATTTCTTGTTTATATGTATGCTGCTGAACATGCCTCAGAAGAATTACACGTGATTCCATAAGTTCAGATGCTAATAAAGGACCATATGCCAGTCTACGTCCAGTTATTAAGAATACCCATCTACGAATCCAAGCAATACTCCTGATAATACTCGTCCAGGAAGAAAAATGCTCGGACAAACGCTGTAACCAGC
>CAXHWN010002441.1:286800-306800 GCA_964020975.1 Hermodice carunculata | reverse complement strand
TTGGACTGGATGTTTTAGTCTCACAAGCTAAAGTACTTGTAGTTTTCTCTTCAGGGTCATTTTCTGATATTTCACACGACTGAACGTCAGTGCGGTGCCAGAAAGGATAATGCTGCCTCAGCCAAGTTGGGCCATGCTGCCAAAAATCCTTGATTTGATCCTTAGACAAAGCACTAGGTTTTGTCAATAAGTCAGCTGGATTGTCTTCTGAAGACACATGACGCCAAATCTCTATATTAGTAAGTCTACGAATGATACCAACTCTATTTTGTACGAAAGTACGAAATTTACGGACTTCATTGGTAATGTACCCCAGTACAATCATCGAATCTGTCCAGAAGAATGTAGGCACCATCTCTAGGCTTAGTTCTGTACTCAAACAAGAGGACATCGTGGCAGCCTTTACAGCAGCTTCCAGCTCAAGTCGCGGAATAGTGCATTGTTTGATGGGAGCGATATGACTTTTACTCATCAAAAGTTCACACGATATTTCCCCTCTTTTATTTACACACCTCAAGTACCCGCAGGCCCCGTATGAAGCCTCACCGCGTCTGAGAAAATATGGTACTCGTAATAACTGTCGTCAAAAGGGAAAGGTTTAACACAGCGTGGAAACTGGAGTTGTTGGAGCTTAGACAACGACTCGGACCATAAATTCCAGATCTTTTCCATGTCTGTAGGAATCGGGTCATCCAAGCCTAGCCTCAAACGTGTGGCATCTTGAAATAGCAGTTTACCTGACAAAACCCACGGTATAATTAGACCCAATGGATCGAAAATTGACGAAACAAAGCTGAGCATGGAACGTCGAGTAATTTCACCAAAATGGGTCTGCTTAATGGAAAAGAAGAAGATATCTTCATGAATATTCCATTTCACTCCGAGTGTTTTGCCTACAGAATCTGGAGAGAAATCATGTACTTCCTTAGCACGCTGCTCTAATGGAATTTCACTAATAAGTTCCTTATCATTGATAGAGAACTTTGTGAGCTTAAAACCACCAGTCTGTAAGGTAGCTGGAACACCGATAACTACTGTGTCTACATCCTTACTGGTCTGGATTGACTGCAACAAATCGTCAACATACATGGCTTTCAAAATGGCTTCCTTAACTAAAGGGTCTACTTTGGGGTTGTCAATAACGGTCCTCCTCAAAGCATATGTACTTGAGCTCGCACACCAAATCGCCCCAAACAAATGTGTTGACATGCGCAGATGT
Source organism: Hermodice carunculata (assembly GCA_964020975.1). NCBI lineage: Eukaryota > Metazoa > Annelida > Polychaeta > Eunicida > Amphinomidae > Hermodice > Hermodice carunculata. The sequence goes on along the minus strand of CAXHWN010002441.1, from coordinate 305,581 downwards.
ACTAACTTTCCATCTTTAAACCACAAGAAGCGGAGAGCATCGCGATCGTAAACTGGGAAGCGAACCTGGTTATACATGGCCTGAATGTCAGCCTGCACAGCATATCCATGCAGCCGGAACCTCAACAATACAAATAGCAATTTGTTTATTAAGTCTGGGCCTTGCAGACACCGTTCATTCAACGAGCGGCCTTCAAAACGTGCAGCACAATCAAAAACAAGCCTCAATTTGTCAGGTTTGTTTGGATTTAGCACATAATGATGAGGTAAATACCACACACGTGTCGCATTTTGCAAAGAGTCTGCTGGGACTTGTTCTGCATAATCCTCATCCAACAATTTTGTTATTTCCTGGTCGTACCTATCATACAAACCCTCTCGATGTAGACGTTTTACAATATTATCAAGACGTTTCTGAGCAAGAACAAAGTTATTGGGAAGCTCTTCATTACGATCTTTCCAGGGAATCGGTAATTCATAGTGTGCTCCGTCTCTTTTACAAGTCTCATCCCAGAATTGTACAACCTTCTTGTCCAATACTGACATTTTTGGTCTATCCATGCCCTCATTTTCCAATTCCCATAATCGATTAATATCCGAAATTGGAGGGAAATCAGAATTTTGGTCCTTGTACGTGGTAGCAAGAGTGGTGGATATAAAATTGCAAATAACTATGTTACTTACATTTTGACCCGGGACACGGCCACTTAGTCCCCAACCAAATTTATATCCGACAGCATAAGGCTCACCTGTATTACCCTTGCGAGTTTCTAAAGGAAAAAGGGCGTCGGCAAAATCTTGACCTATAAGAAGGTCAACCTCCTGACATTCAATGTTGGCAGGTAGGTCTAAATCACATAGGTGAGGATACATACTTTGATCTTAAGAAGCGGATGTGATTGGAATGCTTTCAACGACCTGAACATCTGACAGGTGCATAGAGTCATCATCTGATGAAATTTTCATGCTTACTTGTTTTGATTTTACGGGTGTAACAGCACTCATGGTCTTCAAAGTATAATGTGACATATTTCCTCTCAAACCTAATGATTTTGAAAGTGACCGTGTGCAGAACGAACTGCTAGAACAGGTATCAAGTACAGCGTTAACCCATACTTTATCATTAACCAAAACTTTGACCGTTGGCATAAAACAATTACCAGAGGACATAGCATGGCTTGTCGACGATTTGTCAACATGTAAAAAGGCTGAATGTTTCTCCTAACACACAAAACAACGACTTCTGCTAGTACAGTCATTATTATCTCGTAAGCAATTACTGCACAGGTTGTGGTTCTGCACAAAACAAATACGATCAGGTACGGACAGACATTTGAAATCAGGGCACCGCATCAGAGAATGGGTCTGATTGCACATCTTGCAAAGAGTAATATTGCGGAAAGTTCCGGGATTGGAATTTTCACGAGTGGAATTCGAACTTGCAGATGCTGAAGCGCCTTCATTTAAAGGAGTGCTGTCATTAGAACTAGGAGTGGACGCGCACCAACTACCAATATGCCTACGTCGCCTGGACTTCGGACTACGAGATTTTGAACTGGCCTGTGTAGCATGAACAGTTACTTGTTTCTTTTGTTTTAAGCACTCTGCCCTAGCTTCGGCGCCGCAAAGAGGGTCATTCATCTCGTCAGCAACTAGTTTTACAAACTTGACTAAGTCATCAAATTTTAGATATGCACCCGAATCATGGTTACTCTTCAACTCCTTTTTGTTCCACCTGTTTTGGACAAAATTTGGTAAACGGGACACTGTATCGAAAATAATGACTTGAGCATTGACTTCACTCAGGGAGTCAAGATTATGGAGTATATCGTAGGCGTTACGCAAGTCATGACTCATTTGACGCATGTCATGCGCAGATTTGACAGGAGTCGGCTTGCGCAAGCTTTTGACTATGTCCTCAGTAACTTGGTGCTTTGATCCGTATAAATCTCTGAGAGTATCTAACGCCCGTCTATAACCTTCAGGACCTCCCACAATCTGAACTCCGCGTATGGCTTTATGAGCATCACCTGTTGTATACTGTAAAAGGCGAGCTATCTTACTACCAGGGTCCTTACATAACTTATCTACATTTACTTCAAAACTCTTGATGAAGGAGTGATATTTTAAAGGATCGCCAGAAAATACTTCCAACTCTACCTTGGGCAGACTTAATAGGTTGAGCAAATCACTCTCTGTGTGACCTTGACCCTGCATCTTACCAGAGACCTGACCTTGAGAGATGTCTGTGAGGCGTCGCTTGAGCTAACATTGTATTTGAAAGGTTTGGCCTTACATAAAGCATTCACATAATTGGCCTGGACCTCTTCAAAATACTTATCATGATCTACGTCCTCATCTGTGTCTTTACATACGACCTGTTCATGACATGATGTGAAACTGGTGAACGACCTTTTTAATTGATCCACTAATTCAGGTATGGAAGTTAAATCATCATCTTCAGCAATAACCTGGCTGAGTTTGTTGCACAATTTTGTGACTTTACCCTTTTCTATCTTGCGTGATTTCTTACAATCTTGCAGAGAACTCATTTTGTACAACTCTGACAAATGGCTCACAAATACGAAAAAACACAAAAGGATAGTTCTCAATTTCATGTCAAATAGTGCGGGCAAATTCATATACAGAAACCAAAAGAGGTTACACAATCCATGATGTGATATGTCATGGCTACAAAATGATCGACCGGAACCTGGCAGGAGCGGTAGCTGGATGGACCAGATGAGTTATGACAGACGAGTTCCAGTGGCCGTGGTGACATTGTGGAAGGAAAAGAGACGTTTCTTCTTTATTTATGTGTAGTACACCGGCAGTAAAAAGTAGGGACACCAAGCTGTTCTTTTCACCCTCTTTATTGGACGACATTGTGACGTTACATTCCATAAAGCTACAACACAAATACATCACATAAGAAATCACAAAAGAGAAGACGTTGACACAAATAGTATCACATTTACAACAAATCATTTTGACATATGCCGTTTATATTATACGTAAGTTATGTTTTTATCGTCGTAATTATGAAATAGTCAAATAGACTGATATGCACCTACGTATCGTATCATGTTTACAACTTAGCTAAGCTATTAACTTATACGTTAATGCTACTACTGAAACCAGATATGAATTACGTTTATGATATGCAATGATAGACGTGCAAATCTTACGCCATGACCTTTAGCTGATTTTCATTAATATCAGACACATATAAATTTAAATACCCCGGTACGTACATATATATCAAATATCTTAATCATGAACTCATGAATTACAATAATATTCTCGTTCAGCATACACACTTACTACAAATCAGACATGTATATACTTTATATCATGACACGTGTCGTAATGCAAAATTATCGACTTCATGCTATACTGTTCGTTAATCCATGAATGTATCTTGACACGTTCCCATGCACGTGCGTGCGTGTGTGATAATACACGCGCAATACAGTAATAAAATACATATATCTGTCAAGGTCTCGCAAGCTAGGGTCAAGGCTTCAGATATAAAGCAGCTTATAATGATACCGATAAAGCCATACAACTACAGATACATTTACATCTTAACTGAATGAACATGAACTAAGGATATCTATCTAGTCGCGCAACTAAACAGCTACTGCGGATAAGGTTTGCTTGCGCCACAAGAAGTACCTTCGTTAAATGACTAATACGTTAAACAATTAAACTTCCTACGCGCGAAATCTATACTAGCAAAGCGACGATAACCAAATGGAACTGGCGTTTCAGTCTACTGCGCCTAGGCAAAGTTGCAATAAAAATGTACGACAAATATATAATCAACTTACAAGAAACGGTGGCGGCAACAAAGCTCTATGTGTCGCTTTAAACTGCTGGAATGTCATAGCGGTTACTGTAGCAGGGATTAGCTAGAAAACGAAAGGTTTATATACACTAGTTACATGTGGCATGACGGAAAGAAAAAAAAATACCCGATAAAAAATTAAAGAAAAAAGTACACAGCATGAATTCGATTTGTACCAGCTATAAATCGGAGAAAAGTACTTACATAGCGCTCTCCAGAATACATGCTGTTAAATGGTCGCCGATAATTATAAAGCCACGATGCCGTGTGGCAAAAAGAACATATTCTGGACTGACCAGCAGAAGCACGTCCGTCGGCAGGAATGGTCAGTGGGGCGAGTGAACTAAGATCGGGAGACACGTGCATAAAAAAGAAAGGGGTGAGGTGACTAGGTGCGCACGGCCGATGGGGTAACTTAATTATGATTGGTCAACTCTGGAAATGTTTACCTGGCAACCTGGCGCGGCAAATAGAACAATAAAACAATGAACTACGCAGGTAAAAAAAATACATGTGGCGAACACGTGAAATATGTGGATCGGGCAAGGTCACTAAATGAATGATGAAACCAGACCTGCAGCATTTTAATTTATGCAAAAAATAAAGTAGATGCACAAACTTTAATCTTGAGCTACAAAAAAAACAAAACAAAAAAATCATATTTTACACAAAAAATATGACACTGGGTGCCTTGATCTTCTGTCCCAAGGTCACTGAGGACACAAAGTTAAGGACTCACTCATTGTTGTCTAGGAACATGCAACAATATTCATCACAGGAGTTGCACAAATAAGCTATGATTACAGTTGGAGTGAAGTGCCATCTGGTGGGCAATTTTTACGTTAAGCTCTATATGTTCAGAAGGCACTTGAGGACTCACAGCTTTGAAATGAACCGGTGCACTACAGCCACTATGCCAGCAGAGCATTAGGCATGGGCCTCTTGTTACGATTTTATGTGTGTTTTTGGTATTTTTGACGTCTTCTCCAGAAACGTTACTCAGATTAAGCTTAAACTTTGTGAACATTTTTCTTGTGCAAGGTTTAAATAAAGTTCTTCACTAGGTCGCACTGTTGTGGATTCCTGATTTTTTTATATTTTTTTTTTCAATACGGTACTTAATGTAAATGCACCTTTCCTATTAATTACTATGTGAGTCAACGGGCATTCTAATGCTTATTCTATTTTTTGACTTATCCGAGACTATCAGCCAGATTGACTTCAAGCTTGGAAGCTATGAACCTTCGGCTGGTCTCTACCAACTGTTTAAATGGTAACACCTAAGTTAATTTTTGGATTTTTAATGAATTTTTGTTGTTTTTTGGGCAAATCTTAGCAAAAATCTTCTCCAAAACCACTCACCAAATTTCTTTGATATGACACAGGAAAACTCCTAGTGTTTCCTAGTCTTTATATAGTCCACCAGGTGGCTGCTGAAATTCTTAGCTCTGCTGACATGCTTTCAGGCTGCGCTCTTAGAAAGCTCAGTAGTCCGTCTTAGAAATACTAACAGATATCATATGCATTCAATTAAAGCTAATACAGGTCTATTCAGTTGCACCCTTGATTTTGTGGGACAAGCTTTGTTCTTTAAACTTCCGTTTAACTATAGATTTACATTTACGTAATGACAACCAATGCTAAATGTAAGGAGGATGCCCTGCATAAACCATGCATCCGTTTGGTCATCCATTTAGCTAGATATGTATACAGCATGCTCAACAGACAGGAGGCAGATTGGCAGAGAGACAGACTGACATCAAAGTACTCACACGAGTACAAATATTTAGATAATTTGTTCCTTACGTTTAACAAAACATTTACATTTAACGTTATATGACACCCAACGCTAGATGGAAAGAAAATGCCGTGCACATATCCTGACTCTCACGCATCTGTTGGTTCATCCGTTTTGATAATATATACAAACAATATACTTAACAGACAAAAGGAATATTGGCACACCGACAAACATTAAGTGCATATCCATGAGCAGGCATATGTTAGCATTTTGATCGTTCGCATTTAACAGTATACTTACACTTAGGGGTATGTAGAGTATTGCTAAATGTAAACGCAGCCAAACGTCGCAGTGTACACTCAACCAAACATGACTGAGCATTTTGTTCCTTCTATTCATTTCTGTATGTGAAAATAATCACATTTTAAGCGTGAATATTTTCAGTGCAGCTCATGTGCATCAACTCTCGAGGCTTTGCCAAATCTTTAGGGGAAACAAAACCCATAATACGCTGAAATAATTTATGAAGACTACACTATCAATGCTTTGATGAAAAAAAAATCCATGGCATAATAAAGCAATAATAACAGATCGCACTAATAAGGATTTCGCATGTAACTGACCGAGCTTTAAAAGTCTCCCGCATGGACATTTTTTGTCTATGGACAGTAAGACAGAGCAAATGGAGCAAAGAAAGCAATTTCCTTACCTGTACCTTGCAAAGGCGACCTGCAATGCCGCCGCCAAGCGCACTTTTGAAAAATGAAACGCCATGCCAACCTGCCCTGTGCTCTGTGCAGGACACAACTCCAAACTGTTGGGATGTCAAAGAGAGACTGGTCACTTCACTACTGGACAGATTTGGCGGCAAATGGACACCTTCGGCGGAAAACTGCGGTCACTGGCGGCGATGCCGCCGTTGTCCGCCAAGAACGGCGGTCACAGTCGGCGATGCCGCCATTGTCCGCCAAGAACGGCAGTCACTGGCGGCGCCACCGCCACTGCCCGCCAAGCACTTTCTCTTTTTGCCCAGGCTTTGCATTGACCACCGACCGCCGCCAAATCATGCCATCCCCCGCCTAAGATTTCCCATTCTTTCCTTTACCTCGACATTGATTGGTTAGGATGCACTAAGACAGTGCCAAGCATGGGGAATGGGGGGAAAGAGTCATATATATGTTAGAAACTGAGAATAAGATCTGGCAGACCAAGATGGGGTAAAGGGCAGTATTTATTCCATTGTTTTTGTATGGAAGCTTAAGAGCAGGTAAAAGCAATCCGTCTATGTTTATGACCCAGTTGGGAAATATTAATGTCCAGTAAATTGTAGCAGATACCTTGTCAAGTGACAGCCTCATAAAATTAGAAAAAATGAAACCTGTGAAATTCTCTGTTGTAGTGAATTCGGGACATTTAATGCTTGGGAATGTAAATAATTAAATAGTTGGCAATAAGTTATGTCCCATCAATCAATCAATGAGTTCATAAACAAGCTATTTCTGAGGACATCATGCATTTTATATCAATGACTAGAACAGACTGATTTTCCAACAGAAAATCAAATGTCTCCCGGTGGAACACTTACGTCTCTGAATAAGCTACAGGTGATAACAAATTACAAATGACCAAGTTTGCTGGAAAATTACAATCCTATTTTAGCTCTCACCTAGATACATTACTCTAGCAATTTTCATCAAGTTCTTCAAGACTTATTGCAGAGAAACCAATTTCACATAAATGACCCTGTGACCTTGAAAATTAGGTCAAGGTCACCCAAATACAATCCCAACCTTGGTCTCACCTTGATACATAAGCCTACCAAGTTTCATCAAATTCCATCAAGTTCTTCATGACTTATCGCACGGAAACCAATTTCACATAAGTGACCCTGTGACCTTTAAAATTAGGTCAAGGTCACCAAAATACAATCCAAAACTAGGTCTTGCCTAGATACATAATCCTAGTAAGTTTCATCAAATTCCATCAAGTTCTTCAAGACTTTTCACACGGAAACCAGTTTTACATAAGTGACCCTGTGACCTTGCAAATTCGCTCAAAGTCATCCAAATACAATCCCAACCTAGGTCCTGCCTAGATACATAATCCTACCAAGTTTCATCAAATTCCATCAAGTTCTTCATGACTTATTGTACAGAAACCAATTTCACATAAGTGACCCTGTGACCTTAAAAATTAGATCAAGGTCACCCAAATACAATCCCAACCTAGGTCTTGCCTAGATACATAATCCTACCAAGTTTCACCAAATTCTGTCAAGTCCTTCAAGACTTATCGCACGGAAACCAAGTGTTGAAGAACCTGAACAACAAGAAGAAGAAGAAGAAGAAGAAGAAGAAGAAGAAAAAGAAGAAGAAGAAGAAGAAGAAGAAGAAGAAGCGGAAGAAACGGGCACTTAACCAATATGTCCCCCGGCTTCCACCGGGAGACATAAATATAACAGACACAATCCACAATATACATACATGCTCTTTATTTCTTTATTTGTCATGCACACACATTAACTGCCTTTATGACTGAATCAATCTGTACATGTACACGTGCAGAATTCTTATCTAATTAATGTCCAAAATGTAAAATAAAATAGTATCATCCTTTCATTGAAAGTCCACAGTTTGTGTACATGTGTAAATGTGCCAAATGAAAACTTAAGATTAATACATTTTCTTGAGGACATCCTTCCTGGCCTTGACTTCTAAATCATTGATAGCATTGTTGACCACACATGGCCTGCATATTCACTTCCTCCTGCCCCCGTCAGGGCGACAAGTTCTCCTAATTTCTTGCGCGATTGGTACACGATCTTGAACTTCGTATCAGTGACTGCCTCCTTTACCACTGCTAAGTTAAATTTTGTTTTTGTCACCCCAATTGCAACGATGTCATTGATGGTGAACGTCACAGGAGGATCTGCAGTTGTCTTGTACTTGACACAGGTGCTCTCTACATCTTCCTTCCTGAATATTTAAAAAATAAAAAACATAATTTGTAATATACATGCTTGTATTGACAGATTTTAGATTCAATTGCATAAAAGCCCATCATGCACTGTGATGATGTTTCCAGGCCAAACCAATGGTTGAATTGCCGCAATATATGACAACTGAATACACAAATCATGTTCCAGTGACCTGCCAATGGGACATTGGGAGGGTCTATGGTATATTCTCCCCAGATATTTACTTCATCAGTGCAAGGAACGAAAGAATTTTCTGATATCAATGCTTCTGATACTTCTACAGAAGTGCACTGTCCTTTTGGTATACATGTATCTGTATCATTAAAATTTGACAAAATTTTAAAGAATATTCATTACTCAACATATGTTTACCAAGACGAGTGTCTTATACGTCATATGAAATTGATTATCATTGTATTGTATTGTATTGTTTTATTCAGGCAAGTGATTATACAATTATATAAAAATATATAAAATTTGCACACTTTCGTACTACTCCAGCACTCCTGTCATCCCAAGCTCATGATGGACCTGTATTTTCGTGAAATTAACCAATACCTGTGTTTGAAAAACTAAATTTACCAAGAATGTTATCTTGAACACCTGAAAAAAATTGCATGCTCTCATGCAATGTGCCGTTGGTGAGCCACATACTACTGTTAGCAGAGTAAAAGGAGCATATTTTCTAGTAAATGTGTAAATTCCAACATGCTTTTGTATAATTTGGACTGACAAAAAAATAATGCCAATTGTCCTCATTTGCTCAAACGCAGTAGGCAGTAGGTCTTGTTTTCCTTTTTTACCCTTTTCTTTTTCACTCTCTCTTTTTCCCTATCTTTTTTTAGTTTTCTTCCTTTGGAGTTTATCTTTCTTTCAAATTTTATCACAGAGTACATGTAATAACTTTTTGACACTTTTGTAAACATTATCTCTGACAGTTTGTGCTAGCGTTGCTGTTCACGTTGACCAAATTGCAGTATATTATACAGAATACTCGAAAGAAAATCAACCTAGTCTCTGTTGTGTTGGGTTGCAGTACATTTCCTGGGGTAACCATGGTACTATCCTTTGTGTTGTAATCCACCTGCTCAGAATGTTCATTTTCAGGACTAGGATCAGCACAGTGATCAGGCTGTCTGTTGTCATTGGTGCCAGTGGCACTATCCTCTGTTGTTTTAGACCTGTTCTCCTTTTCTTTGTCCAGAGGATGTGCTTGGTCAGCAGAAACAGACTGGAATCAATTCACATATGAAATTGCTTTATAAATCACTGAGACCAGTAAACATTCTGCATTCAGATATTTAATATACATGTATAAAAAATTAAGGTACTTAATTGAGTTTATGGGTTTGTATGAATTTTATCTATGGTAACAAGTCCGTATATGCAAATTGAATTGACCACACATATCACAAGATGCGTACGGTCATCATGTGATCTAGAGACCTCATAATCGGCCAATCAGGAACAAGGAAGGTGCATTCATGCACCGAGCTCATTTCGCGGGTATTCCTATTCAGATCACCGAAGAGGAGAGTTGGGAAAAGTTTCTTCAGAGTCAACATTGTAAAGCATAGTTTGGGTTCCTAGATTCATCGCAATTCACATTGCAAAATTTAGCTTAAGCAATTTGCTTATTACGGATCTGCTATATCAACATTATGTAACTACATGTACTTGATTAAGACAAATAGCTGATCACAGGCAAAGCTTTAACTCCCCAACCAGCATAGGCAACGCTGTTGCTATTCTTTTAAATTGGACTTCCAAGACCCTTCCACAAGGTGACAACTCATTTTGTATTTGACAGTAAATCCTGCACCATATAAAGAAGCCCAGGTCCCTACATTCATGTCACCAGTCAATCCACCGAAATTCCCTTCCTTGTAGTGATCTATATTAGCTGGCATGACATTTTGTTGTTTTCACATATCAACACACGAAAAGGTACAAATTTTGGTACCCCTAAGACAGGCCCACATCCAGTCATTGAAGATTTGAATGTCAAAAAAAAGCCCACGCCTCCACAAATAATTTAACAATTTTCAGTGTTGTTATATTATGAAACATTCCTTTTAGCACCAGTGTGGGGTCATCAATGAACAACTCCTTATTGTAAGATCTATATTTACCTTGTATCTTGTGCATCCACTTCCACAATGTCATGTTGTGGTGGTCTTGCTGGGCGTGTTTTTCTTCTCTTGGGGGATCCTGTGTTTGGGCTGTTTTGCTGGTTCTCACTTTGTCCCATCATGGGATCTGAAGTCTTTTTCCTCTTTCTTTTTCAAGAGATCAAAAATTTAATGATTAGCATTGATACAGTTATATACATTAAATCAATGAGTTTATGCTAAAATGTTATGCCCTTTTATTCAAGTGTACAAAGTGAATAAATAAATATTCCAGACAACAAAGAGTGTATTCGGATTAAACAGCATTTAAATTAAATATCATGACTATTTCATATTTTTCTTTATTTTATATGCCTAGGTATAAATGCATTCATGCATTTCAGCCATGTACAATTAACTATATCCATTACAATGCATCCCTGTCCATATAGTAGTTTTGATTATAAAACCAAGTATTTTGATTGTGCCAACTCTACCCATTAATACTATGTTTCTTTTGTCTAGGAAATAATATCTAAGAACTAGGGTTGCAGAATGTAGCCATTAGTTTACCCCAAAATTTTATATGAATCATCATGAAATGTCATATTTATCTTGCATGGGTCGTTATAACACACAGAGTAAATATAAAACCCTTTTTCATTTACCAATGTGACATTTCATGTAAGTGTTGTTTCATTGTATATTAAGGCAAATATCAGTATACAACAACAATTTACCAGACAGTGATTTAATGGAACTGCTGTACATCCCCCTACAAAAACATTATATATATATATATATTGGCTGGTGGAAATTTCAGACTCCTTTACTGACCCAACCCCAAGTCCAACTAGAGCTCTCTGTTCCCAAGTGATCGATGAAATACCCCTGCACCAGCAAGAACCTATTCCTCTGATATTCCTTTTCCACTTTGCAGATATCTCGTGTACCTAAAATTTCTGTCTTTATGCACATGTACCCCTCATACCTACTGACAGTGCGGAGGTTGAAAGAAGTAAGTCTAATAGTGTAGGAGCAGTTTTGCACACAAGATTGCATTTGAATAAATGGGCCGCATCTCTGGCAATATTCACTTTGTACTCGGAGATATCTAATGTATCTATGATTCCTGACTTCATGCACATCAGCCCATCATTCCCTACTAACTGTGCCAAATTGGAAAGACACCGCATCTGATGGATGAGGTGTGTAACAAACACAAATCGCTCCGCACTCGGAGATATCTAACATATAAAATGCCTGTCTTTATGCTCATCTACCCATCATTCCCAGTAAATGTACCAAGTTTGAAAAGAAATTGGCGCAACAATGTAGGAGTTGCACACACAAGATTGTGTCTACAGATGGACAGATGGACAGAAGGCAAGACGGACGAACAGACAGGCTCATTCCAGTATACCCCCCCAAACTTCGTTTGCGGGGCTATAATAAACTAGCCTTGTATTGTATGTTATGGTATCAAAAAAAAAAAAAAAATGGAAAATTCCACTAAGCTAGTTAATTAAACCAACCTATTCACTGGTCGCTGGGCTGCGAGAACTGAACTTGAAGATGTAATCTCGTTGTGTTCTGCTTGCATTGAAGTGATAAAACTGAAATCAACATGACAATTTGCTCATTGTTAATCATTTTGAGCAGATTGACTCAGTTACATTTTGTATCCCAAGAAAACTAGAAGCATGCATCATCCATGTAGCTTGGTGAATAATTCATAGTTAACATAGTTATACATAAGTATAATTCTATCCCAGTCTGATGAGCACAAAACTTGTCTTGTGACTTGGTTGTTGTGGCCTCCTGTGTTTGGGCGGTTTTGCAGGTCCACACTTTGTCCCCTCACAGAATCTGAAGTCTTCTTCCTACTTTCGAGAGATCACTGACATAAGCAATGATATATAAGGGGGTGGGGTAAGGTTTTTTTGCACTGGTGTACTGAGGTTTTTTATTTACAGTACTAGTGCGCTAGAAGCCCTCTAATTTTGCATACTCCGTACTAGACAAATGTTGGAAGATTTTTATTTTCCATTCTGTGTACTGTAGTAAAGGTATTACCTGCACCAGCATGCTGGAACCGCCCTTACCCCGTTCATTTAATAAGGCCCTTACATATTGAACCATGGAATCTAAAATGTTATCCTCTCTGTTTCAGCCTAAAATGTTATACTCTCTGATTCAACTTTATACCAAAGTGATTACACTAATGTTCCAGAAATGTGTAGCAAACAGTTTCAACTGAAACATAACTTTAGTGATTAAAATGCAAAAATAATTTTAGGTTTTTATTTTTCTTTATATTTGGATGCTAAAATATAATACATATACAGCTTAAAAATACATTTCAGCTGTCATATATTGCAAGAAGTTAAGTACATGTAACTGTATACAACAGTTTTATCTCTAAAGTGGTTCTAGTTGTGTAAACCCCCCATTTATTACAATAGAAATAATGTAAGTCATACATTTGTAACTTTCTTAACACTTACTTAACGCTGCGGCCTGAGCGCCTCTTGTCAGCAGCCATTTCTCTGATACGTGTATGCAACATTCCTCTGGTATGATCATCTCTGGGAAGATCCAGAAAACATGGTGTAGATCTGAAAGAGAAGTTTGGTTTAGTAAACATTGTAAGTTTTCCATGCAGTAACAAGAGCAATGGAAGATCATTTGGTGTTGTTTCCCCACATATGGTCCCTGTTTGAAAGACCACATTTAGCCAGTTATTCATAGTGTTATATTTTACTGTTTTTGTACCTCTAATTGGAGATTTGTGGTTTGACAGACCACTTTGGACCTTTCCTAAAGTTGGTCTCATAAACAGGGACCACCCATGTACTGTAATGCAAAAACATTAACCAGCTTTTATTATGAAAACCTTATCAGCTCATACTATAATAACATTATGTTGTTGCCAGGGTGTGAAAAATTCCTGTGATCCTATTGTCCAGGAAAAGTGACTTTCATAATTCACTTGTCCTGTGGACAAGTAAAAAATTTGCTTCATAGTTCAGAAGCCTATACACTTTGCCTTTATAATATCGAGATCATAAGGGGGGGGGAGGCAAGGGAGCATTTTTGATAACTTGTCCTGTTGACAAGTGGAATTATAAAAAAGTTTCTTGCTCTTTTTGAACAATAAGGTGCATACCGTTTCTAATTATAAGAAAGCAGTCAGTTGTTCACTTCCATTAGCAGAAGTAAAATCAATTTACATTGAGTAATCCTCAATATTTGAATAACACATAATAGAATATATAACATGTATAATACTGACTCTATCATACATGCACTGACATCCTCAATCATATCTTGGATTACTGGCTTATCTAACTTTGCCAATCGATTCATTAGATCATGTTTGAGGATTTGTCTGTTGATTTCTGCCTGTAAAATGAAGTATCTGTCAATTAGTGAAGTAAGTGACATTTGACATACTGTTTTGACAATGTTGTGAGAAGAAAGTAATAGCAGCAATACCCATACCAAAAAGTTTATGGGTAACCCATGGTTGAACCATGGGCAACCTACTATACTGGCTTAAATTTCAGATTTGTGTAATGGGCTACACTTTGCCCAGTGTTCACCCACTGCTGGAAAAAATGTCTTTTATGCAATCAATGAAAACTGTCTTCATGTACGGTCCATAAAGTGTTATGTACTGGCTCACTTGGATCAAACATGATTATATCTGTCAATTTACATGTAAGTTAACATTTTATTAAAAACTAATGACTTCACAAATATCACTGGAAGATCATGATTTGATTTTTTTTCCAACAATGTAAAATTGAATATGTTCCCATTAAACTGTATCACCAATATATGCATTATAATACCAGTTACATTAAAAGCATAATTTATCTATTCTCTATTAACCATGAATCAGTTTATATATTTACTGTCAGGACTGTGTGGGCCTGGGTCCCATACTTGGTGAAGTCACATGCTTTATAACATCCTGAATATCCACCTGATAGGTAGGACAAGTCTGTCTGGGTTTCCACTGTGTTAGTTTTCTTGTAACACCAACAAATGTAACCAGATTGTTTCAAGGCACAGTAGCAGTATGATGTGGGTGTGCAGTTAGAGCTTGAGTAGGATGGGTCGAAAAGAGACCTGCTGATGATGTGGGGTGAAGTAACACCAGAACTTGAGCCCACGGGATTGCAAGAAGGCGTCGTGCTTTGGGGTGAGGAATCAGTACAGCTTGAGTACGATGGACTGAAAGGAAGCCTGTTGCTTGAGTATGAGGTGCCTGTATTTTCTGTCAAGCTTGAGCATGATGGATTCCAAGGTGGCCTGTTGCTGTGAGGTGAGAATCCAGTATTGCCTCCAGCTGCATGCATGTCATTAAATGTTTCCAATGGTGGTGGGTTCATCATGGCTAGTGGTAGATTCTATGATTCAGTCCGCACAATGTCCTAACTTGTATCGCAATCTAACTGCTTCAAAGAGTATAAGCTGGGGTGTGTGCCTGACTGTGCACAGACAGGTGAGGGACCAACTGACCACCTTACCTTCAAAGGCAAGGTGTTTATGAGATCAAAGGCACCATAATTCCACTGTATATCAACTTAGCGGTACACAAATCCTATTCTGCATTATCACAAAGACAAAAGATCTCACTGCCTAATGAAAGTGTGACAGTTGAAACAAAGCCATATTGTCTACCCAGCATGACCACAAATAATACAGTAGCAAAGTGTTGTGTTATCTCTTTAAATATGATCACGTAGCTTATCTGCAGGTCTCTGGAGAGGTGCCTTACAGTTGTCTTAACAATCAAACTGTCAGATATGTTAATTGGGTCAATGAGGATTAAATCTGAACAAGGCTACACTGTGTAAGATGGTTATGAAAACTGTCAATCACGTGTAAAGATCTAAACTGTGCCTACTTTTAGTTTAGTTAGTAAATGTTAGGTACTGCATTGACAACTACTCAGATTGCCTATAGTATAATACACTAGCTGTATTTCAGTCTCGTGATTCCAGAGTATACAGGTAGCAGGTGTTCAGAAGTCTATTACAGGAGTACAACAGTCAGTCATAGGAATATAGACAGCACCTACATGCAGTGTCTATACATGGTTGTACAGCTTATTGGCATATTACTCCCAGAATAGATGCATACCTGTATTGTGCCATGCTTGACACTCCATGGAAATGACACTGCATGCCTGTACCAAGGAGCGTACTTTACACTCCTTGCCAGTAGTCATTGTACATGTACTATGATTGATTATGATCATGATAATATGTGAAAACATTGAACTACCAAAATTAACACATTCTTCCATGCAAGGAACATGCAGAGACTATTCAATACAGGATCTGCTGCTTTAACAAAAAGCCTGTTTGGATCCTACGTGCATCCACACATAAAATTGCCCACAGTGAAAGCCACATCGCCTGAGCCTGAAAAAGCATAGAGCAAGCATGGTAAGTACATTTTATACAAATGCGCATTCAAACTTTCATCATCAGGACTTTAGTTCATGTACATGAATGCTAATGGGCCATATTTCCAATGCAAAACATATTCCAGGGTATTGTATATACAGATAATGTAGAATATTGAAAAAAAAAAAGCAAAACACACACAAAAAAGCCAAACTTATCCTTTATAAACTGGTCATGTTATTGAAAGGACTGTGTACAGAGGGTATTCTACTGGCAGAAAGCACTAGGTCAGCTGGGTGTTGATACATCTGAATGCACTGAGCCAAGTTCTGAGTTTATTGTCCGATAAACTTCAAAGCTCACACTATTAGTGGTTACTGGTTTTGATAAAAATATGCATCACCCAAATTGTGGGCAGACTGTCAGAGATCTACTGCAGGGACTGCAGTGCTTGCCCGCATCTGAACATGACAGTAGATGATTAAGGGTTTGATTTGGAAAGACAAATCGGATTTGATCTCTAAACATGCCAGTGAATTTGAATAAGCCAGCTAGAGTTTTAATTATCGAACATCAGCTATGGTACATGAATCCAAAATCCTTTTTCCAAAAGCAAATTTGTAGTTGACCTTGAGACTTGGGGGAGGGGGGGGGGTGTTGGATGTTTTTCTTGTTTTTTATTTGTACCTACCCTGAAAACGATTTCACTTGTTCAAGGCTAGCTGTATCGGCAAATTACAATGCAATACAATGCAATACGTTTTGGTGAGCCAAAGGTGATTGGGGGTGTTTTGTTTCTTGATTTTTACTTACCCTGAAAAAAAATGATTTCACTTGTTCAATGCTGCTGCATGGGCAAATTATAATACAATACACGTACACTATTTCTTGGTGAGCCCAAGGTGATGGGCATGTTTGTTTTGTTTTTGTTTTGTTACTTTGTTTGAAAGCAATTTTACTGGCTAGTGCATGGGCAAATTACAATACATACAATACAATACTTTTTGGTGGGTCCCAAGTGATGGGTTTACATACACATGGCTGGCTAGCCTTCCTGACTATATTGATATAGGCCCTTGTCTACAGGACAGGCCAGGAACCTTCGTTTTAATATAGAGCTACCACGTGGTAGCTCCATGATTCAATGCATACTTTTCCCTAGCTTTAATTTTTGTCGTATTCTCATGGCCTACAAGCTTATTTCCAGTAATCATGGTTATAATATTGCTCTAATTGTGATCATGTGCACAAAGTTTCTCATAAAATGAAAATCTGTCCAGGCCAGCATATGAGATATTTGTGGACAATTATCTATGCACACTTTGCGATTTCCAATCCAAAAGTGCCTCATCATCACACAAAAAGAAACTTGAGAATGGTCAATATGTAACCAGCTAGATCGAAGCTTTCCCTGTAGGCCTACCCGCAAACTGGTTTATGGCACCTCTGGCTACGACATTAGAGGGAGGTGTTGTTATCTAGTATGGGGTGGGTGGCAGCAGTTTACTTTGATGTGGAGTTTAAGCTAGTATGTTAACGTTAGCCCACTTAAAATGCATAACCATACTGAATAGAGATTAAGATTATAGCAACACTACTTTCCAGATGATTTCTGGGTTTTTTTGGCTGATTGTTTTAACTTTTCAAAGACCTTTCACATATGTTTCAGGAATGTGCATGTTAAATGCGTGTATGTCCCTATTACTTTTAAAGGGATGCAGAAACTCAGCAAAGAGTAGCTAGGAGGCCAGGAGAACTGTCAAGTGGTACTATATATATATAAATATATATATATATATATATATATATATATATATATATATATACAGAGGTCCCTGTCTTGTAACACCACCCCTAAGGATGGCCAAATTGTAGTCTTTCAAGACCGTTCTCTCAAAGGAGATATAAATAACATGAAATGAACTAGGCACAGTATCTTGAAAAGTGGTCTTTCAAGGCAGGTGGTCTCTCATTGGAGTGGTCTCTCAAGACAGGGACCACTGTATATATATATATATATAAATATATATATATATATATATATATATATATATATATATATATATATATATATATATATATATATATAAAGTAGATCTACCCATGTGGTAATTAAGTTGTAGGTTGCACTCTTATGCATGATGTTCATGTCGGCACAAATGTGGAGGGATGGACATGTGCAATGTGGTGCCTGTTCCATTTGCATTGCCAGCTAAAAGATGTCTATACTAATGCTATAAAAATGCAGTGAGGGTCTTTTAGGCCGGGAAAGGTTTTTATTTTGTTTTTTTCTTTTTAGGCTACACAGAAAATGGCCATAGCTGCAACACGAAATTACTCAAAGTGCATGAGGACAATTACATACTAAAAAGAAAAAAATTTGGTACAAATTTGTGGCTGTCTACCAGATAGAGCAAAAGGTCAGACAAGTCCAATTTGGGTAAACTGAGTTAAAAGGCCAGTGCACATGATCGGTGTTCTACTCGGTAGAAAACACCTAGGCCAGGGTGCATCTACAAGAGAATTGACTGAACCATTGCAAGTCCTTAGTACATTGTTGAATAGACTTCTGAGATCACACCATTGTTGACTACTGGTTGGGACAGAACCATACAGCACCCAAATTGTGGGCAGTTGTTGGGTCAGACATCTACTGCATAAGTGCCTCCCTGTATGTGAA